>ML682017.1:1295335-1447580 GCA_007922195.1 Podocnemis expansa | reverse complement strand
ATCTTTGAAGCATCTGAGGAAGTGGGATCTTCTCCCACGAAAGCTCATGCAAAAAATAAATCTGTTAGTCTTAAAGTGCCACACAACTCCTTGTTAAATTTCCATCCACTACCAAGTCTTCTATACTGGAATAGCAAGCAAAAAGAACTGATTTCAGACTGAAAGTGAAGAGGTTTTAAAATATTTACTGAATACAATTTGAAACACAAGCTTGCAAGCTCCAGGGGCAGATTCTAGCTTTTACAGCCAGAGGCATGCGGGGTAGGCATGGAGAAGGAGGGGGCTTGGAAAGCAGGAATCAAGCTGCTGTAGCAGGGCCCAGAGGAATTATGGCTAACTCAGCTCATTCCTCCTGGTGCTTTGGTGAATACTGTAGCCCTACTGACTAGCCGTAATGGGTGCTGTGCTCATGCTCCCTCATCCCATTCTGTATCCAGCCAGCTCTGCCCCCATTTAATTAGCCAGCTAGAACACTAGTAGGGAGCAGTGCCTGGGACTGAGCCAAGCCCCTATGCCAGGATGCAAGAAAACGAGGTTTCTCACCCTGTCGCTCTACATTTACATTCTCGCATAAGGCTAGGCACAACCCGACCCTAATCTTTGTTAACCAAAGATAGTGAATCAAATATATTTCTGATATAACTTCACTGTCTTTCATAAGGGTTCTGTTCTTTTTTTTAAAAGAAATCTCTTTTGGAACCTCATCAATCCTCTTCTTTTCCATTAGGTTCTTATAAACATTACATTAGAAAGAGCTGAGTTACTGTTCCCTTATGGCCTGCAGCAGCCGAACACATTACAGAGAAGCTGTCTGCAGCGACTACTCAGGGGTCAACACCGGGATCAGGATGGAGCATTGCATGGTGGAAGCTGTCGTCCCTGCGGCCCACACTTCCATATTATTAATGGTAAGGGCTGATGTGTAATGTCCCATAATTTATGCAAATTGGATGCGGTTCTCAAGATCTTGGCCAGCTGCCCAAGCAGTCCCTTAATGGAGCAAAATTTGGACATCTCACATGAGACTTCTGTTTTACAACAAAACAAACAGAAATCTAAGGACTATTAAGCTTCAGAGCTGCACTTGGCACTCTTCTATCTCAAGGAAGCATTGATCATGCATCTAGCTCACATATGTGAGTATAAAATGAACTTTTACAGAAATAATCTGAACCTATTCCATCCCTGGTGTGGGAAACCAGTAAAACAGGGATAGTGTTAAGTGTTTCCCTGAAGAATAAATACAACTCAATACTCATCCATCATACAGTAAGTGAAATCTGTGGTGCATTAACTTCCAATTCACCACAGTGAGAAAGTAAGCAAAGGAACCAGGAGGTTGGTTCTTAAGTAGGCTAATATTGTCTTATTTTTTGAGCACGAATTGGGAGTAGAAGTAGAGTAAACCTTATAGAGAGCTACCAATGTTAAAGGAGGGGGTGGGGGGAATCAGTCATGCTGGGGATTGTGTGAATAAAATGAGGTATTGAATTTCTGTTTTTCACAATGAAACACTCCAGGACAAATGAGGTGCTGAAGCAGGATTTATAATTCATTGAGTAATAGGATTTTGTACTGGTTAGCAGGATTAGGCATGTTAAAGAAAGACCTATTTATTTCAGTCCGACAATGGATGAAAAATGTGCATAGCGCTCTTTGTTGTTATTTTAAGCAATTTACAGGATTACTTGGTAGTGGAGGCCCTGTGCTCCCCCTATCTGTAATGTGTCACAGTAATGGTGATATTTGTATAATTGCAGTTTTCTCCGTACAGCTTCATAATCCCAGCACATGACCTAGCAAAAGCCCAAAGGCTTGCAAGGGGGGAGGTGAGGGGGAAGAACAGAAACCAATTAAAACACTCCCTTATTAGGGGCCTGACCTTCACGACCTCAACCCTCCAGTCTTTGGGACAGCATACTATGTGGCTTGCTGTTTTGTTTCGGTGGTTTTATAGTGAAGTGCTGACTGTGCCTTCTGCAATGATGTTGGCAATTGACATGGCAATGGGATTGAAACCCTTCTTGCAAAGTGGCAAAGAAAGGTTTTTACCACCTAAGAACTCAAGCCGAAATTCCTGACTATAGACGCAACTTTTTCTTCTTTTTAAAATACTGCTCAACCTTCTTGCCTTTCATTCAAGCAAGCTGCCTCGAGGTTCCATCACTGACTTTCATGTAGCTATTTGTTTCTATTGGCAAACATGAAAATAAAACTATCAGCATATGCAAACTGAGATCTCAGACCAAGAAGTGCCAACTGCAGAAAAGCTCCCTGCCCCCACTATAACATTCAGACAAATGCTTCTCTCAGATGCCTTCCTACCACTGCTGCTCATTTTAATGGGTGATATGAATGGATATCCCCAACTATGCTTAGCCTTTTGGGAATTTTTAAGGGAGTTTCATTGGACTGAGATGTTTTCATTCTCAGCTATCTGGTTAATCATGAGTGGTGTTTGGGTTTTTTATGCATTTTTCCTTAACTGAAAATAAACTCCTTCAGTCTATCTCAGGGACTTGCACAGAAATAAAAAGATTTGACCACTTTAGAGGGGCACATTTTGTGTCTCTGCTGAGTCTCCAAAGAGTTCTGCACTCCCACTGAATGCTTTGGGGGCCTGAGCCCCTGGGAGCCAACGCCATTTGTGCGCACCCATGTTCTACCTAAATCAAAGGGCCAAATTATGCTTCTGGATTACTCAAGAAATTCTTATTGAAGTTTATAGTAGCTATATAATGCATAGCCACTAGCAAAATTTGGCCCAAAGAACATGGCAGAGTATAACCACTTTTCTCAGATCTTCAATTCTTAATTATGCTCATTTTCATGGCTGTGGATACAGCTGTTGGACAGTTTGAAAGGTGATGGCTTTTGACAAAAAATGGATGCCTGGTCTTCAGTGATTTGTTAATATACTTTTGAAAAATATATTTAAGACAAGCTAGGTAGGAGATACACAAACCTCAAGTTGGCTTTCTACTCATTTCTATTATAGAGCCAACACAAGCCCATTTTGCAGGAGAACGAGAATTGCTCTGTAAAATAAAATGACAACCTACCTCCGGAAGGATTTTACAACTCAGATAATTAAGGAGAGAAGACAAAAGGAAAGGAGGAAAATTGGTGGAAGAAAGCAGAAAATATTAAAAATAAATCTCTAAATTGAATTCTTTATCTACTGGTTTCATGTTAATACATTTCTTATTACACCTGGCACAAAGATTTACTTTTTGTAGAATAAAATAATAAAAGAGGAGTGCACAAAGCTAATTTATCTTTTTCCCTGATGCAATTTTGGGAGCAAGTAGTAGTATAGAAAAAAAGAGAATGTAATTTTATTTTATATACGATTCTTGCAAGTCTGAGATTACGCTCCATGTTCCCTGTAGGGACAATTAAATTACCTCCAGGCAGAGAGCTTACTGATCCAAAGACAACAGCTTTAGTAACGTTCGCAGCCTGAATGCAGATATTAAATAGTTGACCACACAAATCAGTGTCTGGCAGAATTAATTAAAAAATAATTCCTTGGAAATTGGACAGGGGTACAGGCAGAGCCAAAAGAGAGGAGATCAGTAATTAACAAAATGGTTATCATCAAAAGTTTAATGTTTGAATTTGAGTGGACCACTGTTAAACTACAAAACATTAAGTTACTCCATAGTTTTATGCATGTGAGTAGTCCCACTTGAGTTTAAGAGGACTGTTCTGTGTTTCCAACTGCAATGATTTTATGGCAAGTCTCATTATATTTGGTGTAGGGTTTTTTTATTTTTATTTTTTAAAGGCTTGAGCTCCTTTAGTTCTGTGATTATGCAAGATTCTTTGCTTTCATTAACAAAAGACTTGCCTTCATGCATGGCTGTAGGTAAATACTAAAAACAAGAAAGCCAAAAAAAACCCCAAACCCTCAGCATTTACTATTTTTTAAAGTTATGATTTTTTGGAGGTGCTAATCTCATGATTTTTGAGGGTGAGGAGGAAGTAGAATTCTGACTCACAATTTTGCAACGCTTGGAGTTAGTAATACTGGCCACTCAAATTTGAATTTTTTTGTAAGAGTGTCCATATACCACCAGAAAAGATATAATGTCTGTGAGTAGATTGTACAAAACATGATATAATGCTTTATTTATCTACAGGCTACATGCTCGATCCTTTTAATCCTCCTTGTACTACCACCTCCATCTCTCTGCAACAGGAACACTCTTGGCCTAGAAAAAGTCTCGGGGCTTGGGCACCAGGACTCAGGGCTCACATGCTTTAAGCATGCCGCCGCTTCAGCCACTGCCGCAGCAGACCCGGAGTTATGGTGCCAGGACTCGGGGCTTGAGCCCCGTAAGTCCAGCACCAGCAACACCCCTGCTCTGCAAAAGTCACCATTTCACATAAAACTTCCCCCATCTCTCTGTTTCTGCTCAGAAGGTAGTTATTTAATGTATGTAATAAATTTTAGTGCAATCTTCTCTGCTTGCTGCAAGAGTAAAACAGAGCTTAATAACCATTTTCACTAGCATAGAAAATACTTTCATAATACCAAATACATATGTTATGTGATCTAATGCTGGAGGTGTGTGCGAAACCCATTTTGAAAAGTGGCCGCACTAGACTGACCAAGAGTCCCATTTCTATAGGGGCAGCTCCGCTGTTCTGGGCTTTTTTCTTTTATTGGCACCTTCTATTCACTACTCCTGCCCCAATTTTTCACACTTGCTATCTGGTCACCCAAGGCCCCCTTAAGTCAATTCTCAGTACAGGTCACTGGATAATGAGGAAGGACTCAAACCTCCATCAAGTATGATTTTATTAAGCTATTCTTATTGTGATTTGGCTCTACCCATATTGCTTGCCCTCTGTGCTCAAAACCAGATGAAGTAGCTGTGAACAAAACATATTTCAACCCAGTTTTCAGACACTATGCCATTAATAACGTAGGTGCATTTTATCACATGAAACATGCTGCAAAGTTGTAAGTAAGGGTAATTGTAAAGAGGAAGTTAGAAGTTATATAGCCTGATCCTTAAAACTTTCATCACATGAGTAGTCTCAAATAGTTTTAATAGAACTACTCATGTGAGTAATGTTTGTGGGACTAGGCCAATAATCAATAACCCATGCAGAGGGAAGTTAGAGATTGTCTTGTTTTATCATGCAATAGGAGCTTGAGATTTTTCTGATAGCTTGCAACTTTAAAAGCACAGAAGGAATGAGGACACATCTTTTATTGAACTAACTTCTGTAGGTAAGACAGACAAATTTTCAAGCAAAACAGATTGTCCCAGTATCTTTCCCAGACCTAAAGAGAAGCTTCGTCACATACGACTAAAAATAAATATGATAAATTCATTTTTATTATGGTGGTATTACTTTATATTAACTCCACACTGTCCATAAAGTATTAATCATCACAGAGAATCACAGAAATGTAGAATTGGAAGAAAACTTGAGACATCAACTCTTTCACCCCTCTGTGCTAAGGCAGCATCAAGTAAACTTAGACCAACCCTGAAAGGGGTTTGTCTAAGCAGCTCTTAAAACTTTCTGATGATGGGGAATCCACAGCTTTCCTTGGAAGTCTGTTCTACAACTTAACTTTTATAACTAGAAAGTTTTTCCTGATATTTAACTATCTTCTTGACTGTCGAGTAAGCTGATTACTTTAAGACCCACCTTCCCTGGACCTGGAGAACAATTGATCATTGTCCTTTTTATAACAGCCCTTAACATATATGAAGACTGTTATCAGGTACCTCCTCCATCTTTTCTCAAGACTAAACATGCCCAGTTTTTCTTTTTAACCTTTCTTCAAAGGTCAGGTTTTCTAAAGCTTTTATCTTTTTCATTTTTCTCCTCTAGACACTCTCCAGTATGTCTGTATCTTTCCTAAAGTGTAGCACCGAAAACTTGAAACAGTACTCCAGTTCAGACTTCACCAGTGTTGAGTAGAGAAGAATAATTATCTTGTGTCATATACAAGACACTTCTGTTAATACATCCCAGAATATTAACTTTTTTTGCAATATCATCAAATTTTGGGTTCATATTCCACATATGATCCACTCTAACACCCAGATCTTTTTATGCAGTATTATTGGCTAGCCTATTATTCTGTAAGTGTGCATTTTATTCTTCCTCCTAAATGTAGTACTTAGCATCAGTTTTACTGAATTTTCTCTTGTTGATTCCAGACCAATTCTTCAATTTGTTAGGGTTGTTTTAAATTCTAAATTCTGTCCTTCAATGCTTCCTTGCATCCCTTCCCAGCTTGGTGTCTGCATATTTTATAGCAAACTCTCCACTCCTTTATCCAAGTCATTATGAAAATATTGAATAGTACCAGACCCAAGGCAGACCCTTGGGGAGACCCCACTTCATCATAGTTTGACAGCAAACCATTGATAACTTTGAACATGACCACTGGAACACTTTGCATCATCATCAATATAGTAATTACATCTAGACAGCATCTCTCTAGTTTGCTTATGAAGATGTCACATGGAACTATGTCAAAAGCCTCATTAAAGCGAAATTATATCATGTCTCCAATTTACCTCCTATCCATGAGTCAAGTAACTCTGTCAAAGAAGGAAAGTAAGTTGGCTTGGCATGCTTTGTTCTCCACAAATCCATCTTTGCTATTATTTGTTACCCTGGTATCCTCTAAGTTTGGGTTGTCCAACAGACAGCACAGGAGTCAGAATGCAACATGCCAAATGTTACTATCAAGCCCACTGGGTGCAGCAGCAGGTTTCCCTCTCAGCCCTAAACACACACCAAGCTGGAGCTGAGAAGCAGCCCCTCTCTTCCCACCCCATGCCAGCTGGGACCAACCTTACCCCCCACCCAACTCCAGCCCCATGCACTACACTGCTCTTGAAGACCCAGGACTCAGGAGCAGAGGTGGGTGTGGGAGATCAGTCACTTCTGGCGGAGGGGATGCTGCTCAGCTACATCATGTGTAACTTGTTCAACTACCCTCCCTTGGGGAGCTAATCACCCCCTTTCTGCCTGAGGAACCCCTCCCCATCACATGCCAGCCTAGTCAAGAAATGCAGGCCAGTACAGAAACCCTCAAGCCCACACCCTGCAGCGGTCCCATCTGGCTGGGATGCTGAGCTGTGCAGCATGGCAGCTGCCTGCAAGAGCATGCTCAGGAAAGGGACCACATGAACTGGAGCTCCCAGTTCCCTCCTTCTGCCTCTCCTCTCCTCTCTCCCATTTCCAGACCAGTTCATTTGGACACCAGTCCATCAGCCAGACTGGGGCAGGGAGGGGAAACCACCTCCCCCAGACAAGCCTCTGCAGGTGGGAGGAACCGGAGTTGAAAGTTGATTCCCACCCACTCGTCCAGCTGCCAGGGAAAGTAGCCAAATGGGCAGTGGGCCACAGAGGGAGGACAGAGCCACTCCCTTTCACCTCCGTAAGTGGGGTAGGGAGTGGGAAGACCATGGTGGTCATGGGCAAGGGGACCAGTTACGTGTCCTCCCCTCGCCCCTTCTCTAAAACTTCTGACCTTATTAGCACCCATTGACAAAATAAAAGTTGGTATCTGTACCGTACCCCTTCTTCCCCTGTATCCCACGCCAAGCAGCTGGGTGCAGCAGCAGCATCTGGCTCCCTACGTGAGAAAAATGGTAATGGGGCCCCTCACACTGAAAGGTAGGACACTCCTGCTGTGAAAATGACTATGTTTAACTATGTAGATGAGGAGTGTGGATTTTGGTGGGTCGTTTTTTCTTCTTCTTCTTACTGAAATAGTTAAGCTGCTGTAAGCCCTGCTATGGATGCAGTTATATCAGGTGCCTTTTATGTGTGTGTGTGTGTAAAGGTGCCTTATGCAAGTGTTGGTAATTTCCTTCTGAACTAGAATAAAAGACCATCATAGTGTTAACTGTGTCACATAGAGTGTGAGCTTATAAAGTATGTTCATACCTTTATAGCTGTGAGTGTGTGAGAGAGCTCCTTAACCATGGCAGTGTAGACAATCCTTTAGTATTGAAGTGCAGAGGCTTGGCTGTCTTATTTCCCATGAAATTGCCTATTGGGTTTTGCTTTTGCACAATCTGCAGAGCACTCTGGTTGTGCAAATTTGCAAGTCTTCCACACAAAACACATTTCCATTAATAGTAGCAGACAGATTTTACATAGCAGCACAAGAAAAACCTACCAGGAACTGGAGACCTTTGTTTCCTCAGATTTCATGGTATTGAAAAAAATAATCACAAGATCGACAGAATGAATTCATAAATAACTTTTTAATGGCCACTTTGTGCACTTTTTTTTTTTTTTTTTTTTGGCAGAGAATACCTTTACATGTGGGACATTGTGGAGGGTACCCAGGCCACCCTCCTGATACTAGGCTTCCATTCCTTTAGACGTAAAGTGCTAGTTATAGTACTAAAATCAATTTATAGACCTATGAATGTTAACATTTCCATGGCTTCAAATTCCTAGCTATCAATTTTTCCTTGTTCCAGCCACAGCAAAATTCAGTTGAGGGGAAATCTGCTAGGAGAACAATCTTAGGATGTGGAATGCTTGGTTTTATTTCTTCAAAGGCAACTCTGGGACATTTTACTGTACTCATGGTCCAATAATTTTTTTAATGTTGTAACTTATTAGAGAAGAAAATTAGCATATTTTTTTATGTTGTTCACACACAGTTACTAGCCCAAAGTGCTTGCTTTTCTAAAATGCAGTAACTCAGTAACTGATCCTTCCCTATATACCTGTTGCTGAATTTATTTTTCCATGAAAATACAGCACTTTATTCTGTATACATTTGGGGCAAATCCTTCCTCCACCATGATTGTGGGAGTAAACAGCCACAAAGAAAGTGGAGCTGGTGTTGTTCCAATGAATTAAGAGATACAAGAAGCAGTTAAGTCAGATTTCAGAAGCCTGAGTAAGTAGGAAAAATCCTTATACAGTAGAGCCCTGCTCTATGGAAGTATGTGATATGCTCCTTCTGTGGTGTGGGGTAAAGTGATGAGGCTAGTGGATCTGCTGTTGTTCAGATACACCAGTTATTGCCTCCAGGGCATAGGGATACAATGGACAAAGAGACCACTCCATGAACCTGGGTACAAAGTGGATCCACAGCTGCTCCTTGGTGTAAAGGGAGGATTCATTCCTCCTGCTCCAAAGAGAATCCCACACCAGAAACTCAAGGCGGGTACTCACATTGAGGATGGGGCCTGTAATGAGTTATGTATTCCTGTCTACGGTGCTGTCAACTCTACACCTGTGCTGGTGCTGATGTTTCAAACGGTTCTATACTACCAGGAATTTTTCAGCATTCTACATTGCACTTTAAATAGCACAGTTCTCTGTATAGTCTTGTCTCAGGATGTAAACTTAGGTGCTGACAGACTTAACAAGTTACAGTGCCCAGATTGCTGATGTAGCACAGAACTACTTTCATCCACTTAGCTGTGCTATTCTGCAGATATGGTAAGATATAGTATTACTCTGTGTGAATGTATGAAAATAATTTGTCCTCATCTAGCACCATTTAAGGCACTGAAATGACATTTTCTGCAAATTTCCTCACAGTCGCCTCCATTTAAATCATTCCACTACCATCACTTACACCTACAAAATAAAGTCAGATAACCTCTCCCCTCCATACTTGTGTTCACATATTAAGGGACAGTTTTTCTGATAAAATACATTATAAAAGAAAGGGAAATATACCACTTCACAGACATCCTCCACAATAAAATTACCAGAGGGTAGAACAAAATTAATTTTTGAAGACTGGGCTGCATTCACAAAAATGAATCCATCCCTGGCTGGCTACATTCATTGTTTTTTCCAAGCAATTATCTTCTGGGTTGTCTTGTAGTTCTCACTAGAGCATCTGAGTGCAATGCTGTTTTTGCAGTGTTTATAACAGGCTGCTTGGGACATAACATAGCAGTGCCAGGAAACCAATTAAGCAGTGGGGGGAAAAAAATCAGAATGCTTTAGCAGATCTATGGAGGCTGCTATTATGGTAAAAAAACAACAAGAAGTTGTGTGGCACTTTAAGACTAACAGATTGCCACGCAACTCCTTGTTGTTTTTTTACTGGACTAGACTAACACAGCTATCCCTTTTGAAATTGCTATTATGGTGCAATTAAAGGCATCGTATGATCTGATAAAATCTTTGCAATATAGACCCTCCTAATGAATATGATAGAACTTAAAGCAAATGCCAAGGTAAATAGTCTGAATGTGGCATAATTATAACAATGCCCTGGCCTACCCAACCCCCTGACTAAAGTGCTTAGACTTCATAAACCATAGGATTCTGCATTTATAAATTCTTCCTTACCACCTACATTGCACCATTATAACAGAAGCCACAAAGCACATCTGTAAAAGAATGACAGAGTTGCAGTTAATATTCCATGTGTCCATGAGAGTTAGATTTTAGTACTAACAAAAGTTACTGGATTGACAGCCCTGAAGGGTGGAGTTTCTCCAATATACCTGAAGAGGCCATATCTAGAAGTGAAAGCATAATTCATTCTTCATGCATATTCAATCTCTGACATCTCTGTTGAGATTCCCAATAAGGCCATGTTTAGCTATATGTTTATAGCTATATGGTATATGTTCAGCTACAGGGGAACATTTGAAAATTAAGACCTGGACTGTAACCAGAATCTTTGATTCATTGAAGCTACTGAACAGGAGTAAGGAGGTAGCTTAGGCTATATCTGAACAAGAGAGTCAGGGCTTGTCTTCACTGAAGGTGGAAAATTTGTTACTGCCAAACCAATCTTCTCGATTAACTAAGGAGGTCTGTGAAGACCCACTCAGTTGTTCAGGAAGTCGATCACTGAAGCCCACCCCCTTATGTAGTGTGGCATTGAGCTGATGGGATGGCATTTTCTGTCGACTCAGCATACTGAAGACACCACAGTCTATAGGCATCAGGCAGTCAAAAGGAGATACGCGAGTTATTTTAAGTAACTTGAGTATCTCCCTTTGATTGCTGCCAAAATCCTCCCAAAGTGTTAACTAGGACTTAGAGGTGAAAGGCCTACAACTGATTTACATCTTAGGCCATTCAATCCTCTTCCACTGTTTTTATCCGAGAAGCCTCGCTGAAAACTCCTGAACGCATGTTGAAAAAAACCACATCTCCGATTCTGTACTACACCCACTAATTAAGTACAATCTTTTTGGAAGTAAGACAAATAGAAAATCATCTCTTATCAGTAAACTTGTGTTGGGAACTGGAGCAGCACTGTCTTGCTCCTCCTCTGGAAACAGACCCAATGAGATTTGTAAACTCCAGTGGTCTAGGAATCCAAGTCTATTTTTGAAATCAGGGCTTCTGTTTGGCAGGGTACACTTTCATACCCCATTATAATGTCAGAAAAGAGCTCCTTAGTTCCAGTGTGTGGTATGGTGGTCTAGTGCTGTTCACTCACTTGGCTGTAATAAAAGGCACATAGAAATAAATACTGGATCACTCAATAATGGCTAGAGGTTTTATTGTGCATTCTTCACAATTTTGTATTTTTTCACTGACAAATGCCTTGTAAAGGAGCAAAACAGATGTTAGAAGAGTAAAACGTGAACCTATGAGCATCCTACATATGAACTTAGTTCACTGGAGTACCCGATAAGGGCACGTATAAAATATGAGATTGAGAGTGTTCTAGCTAGCCATCATGAAGTGCACCATGATCAAACTTTTGCGGGAGTTGTGCATGATTTTTTAGACACTTAATGTAATGAACAGTTCTTCTCCCAAAGGCCATGAAAAGAGTGGGGCCAGTAAATCTTATAACATTTAAGGTCCCCCCCCCACCAACCTTCCTGGGAATTGCAAAACTAGTAATAGATCAGGAAGCCATTTCCCACAGTAATATTGACCCATGGTCCCCTACCCCAGGAGTGAAATAAAGAAAAGATGTTTTACTAGGTAAAGAGAGGCTAAGCTACATACTGTGTAATGGACATTAGACTGACCCACTTCCCTTCACAAACTGGATGGCACAAATGATTACTCTGTATGCAGTATCTATATTGTATTTATTTTTATATTACAAACTTCATCTCTGCTTTCTCATCTACTTCTTTTTCCCCTTCCATGGTTGTTAGAACACTCTACAAAAGTGAGTGAACATCATCATCCTAATTTTATATGCGGGGAAACAGACATGGAGATTACAAGATATTCTCTAGTAACAATGAGTTAAAGGCAGCAACAGGAATGAGTACCCTAACTTTGATGCAACTTTTTCATGGTACATTTAATTTCTAAGGTGATATAGCAGTGCCAGTGCAAACAAGCTGACAGCAGCTAATGCTCTTTGTGCCATAGGCCTTATGTCATCGTGGGTTAAAGTAAATGGATACAAGTTCGTAGGCCAGAAGGGACCACCACTTCAACTAGCTGTACCTCGTGGGCCATGCACTAAACAAGTTAATGGTGCTAGTTGTAAATCGCAATCCAAGAAGTGGACAAATAGGATATGTATTCTACAATTAGGTAGAAATATAGTGTACACAGCTAACATTAAAGCGACACAAAAACAACAATAGTCAAAACACAACTTTGAATACTTTGAGAAGTGCTTTGAGTTGTACCGGAAAAAACAGTGGTGTGTGACAGGAAGAGGAAAGAAAATTTAGTGCCAAGTTCTAGATAGCCTTACTGAAATAGTAGATAAGGAAGAGGACACAACATGTTAGGATGTAGAAAGAGGAGCATCATAAGGAAAAAATAATCATAAAACAACAAAAATGGATGATCTATAGTACACCCTGTGTTAGATACCTATCTAAAAGGCATTAGAGAATCTGGGAAGTCTCACTGTAGCACATTCAAGATGTGACTGTATAAAATCTAATGAGGCTAGAGAAATAAAATTAACTTCACATTCATGTACCATTTATATTTTGGTAGAATTCCAAGAGCTTTGTAAATTATATAAACAAAAATAACTTCACTCACCACCAAAATGCTACTAAATTGTGACAAAACCATTCAGAATCCAGTCATAGAAACTGTAGTAACACACAGCCCTCCCCATCTAGTGTTCCCATTCAGTAGGCAGTAATTCGATAATTTTTTTTTCATAATCTTAAACAAGGTTGCTCCTGTTCATATTTAGTTGAGAAGGGAAAAAGTGGTGCAGGAAGATATATTTGAGATATAGTGAGTTGTTCTCTTCCATCTGAGTCAGTAATAAACCAATGTCCTCTTAAAATGCTGGTATCCTAAGTTGCTAGTGTGGCATCTATTGACTTATGAGGGAAGACTGAAAGAACTGGGTTTGTTTAGTCTGGAACAGAGGAGACAGAGGGGACATGACAACAGTTTTCAAGTACCTAAAAGTTGTTCTGAAGAGGAGAGAGAAAAAATATTCTCCTTAACTACTGATGATAGGACAAGAAGCAGTGGGCTTAAATTACAGCAAAGGAGATTTAGGTTGGACATTAGGGAAAAATTCCTAACTGTCAGGGTGATTAGCCACTGGAATAAGTTGCCTAGGAAAGGTGGTGGAATCTCCATCACTGGAAATGTTAAGAGCAGGTTAGACAAAACATATGTCAGGTTTGGTCTAGCTGGTACTTGATCTTGCCATGAGTGCAGGAGACTGGACTCGGTGACCTCCCATAGTCCCTTCTAGTTCTATGATTTTATGAAGATGTAAATGGAATTCTGTAAATAAACCGCCATTTAGTAATTACAGAGTCTGTCCAACTTCTCATAAATGGGAAGAATCATGCCTCAGTGTCCTAACCAAATTCCCATTAAGGAATTGCTAAATTATCTGTGCAATGCAATTAGCTACAGTTCTTCTTCTTTCCTATTCTCTTTAGCAGGATGTAACAGATTACCATGTTTGAGGTCAGGAAGGAGTTTACCCCCCAGGTCAGATTGGCAGAGACCCTGGGAATTTTTTCCCTTCCTTTGAAGAATGGGGCACAAGTCACTAGTTGGTTTCAGCTGGAGTAAATGGTAGATTCTCTCTAACTTTAAATAATGATTTGAGGGCTTCAATAACTCAGCCAGAAGTTATTAGTTTATTGCAAGAGTGAGTGGATGAGGTTCTGTGGCCTGCAATGTGCAGGAAGTCATACTAAATTAGCACACTGATCCCTTTTGGCTTTAAAGTCTATGACCAGATTCTGCATGGTTTTGTTACAATTTACTAGCCAGTCTTATCAGAGATGATGGGGAAAGTATTTCTCGCTTTATAAAGGAATGCATCAAAACCACAGAGGCTGAAGATAATGATGGAAGCTAAAAACAAACCACAATACACCACTGTCTCCATATTCCATAGTGCTATAAACGATATGATGACATGAGAAGCAACCTTACTCATGTCTGTTTGAGTTAATTTGTAATATACTATATGTAGTTAGTGGCTCTCTTACCTACCCTCACTTCCCCCAAGAGTTCTAAAGGAAATCAAATATGAAATTGTGGAATTCTAACTGTGTTATGCAATCCATTACTTAAATCAGCCTCTATACCAGATGACTAAATGATAGTTAAGGTACTGCCAATTTGTTAAACTGACTCCAGAAAAAATTAGTGCAATTACGAGTTAGTGAACTTAATTCCAGTACCAGGAAAATTAGATGGAACTATAATATGAAGAATAGAATTATTATATACATAGATAAACATGGTATATTGGGGTAAAGTCAATGTTTTTTTTGTAAAGGAAAATCATGCCATGCCCATCTATTACAATTCTTTGAAGGGGACAACAGGCATGCAGACAAGGTTGATTCATCTGACAAAGTGGGTTGGAGCCCATGAAAGCTTATGCCCAAAGAAATCTTTTAGTGTTTAAGGTGCCACAGGACTCTTCTTGTTTTAAAGGTTGCTTCAGTTGACATGGCAATATCTATACTTTCAGAAAGCTTTTGACAAAGTCCCACATCTGGTGAAGTGGGATTTTCTCCCACAAAAGTGATAAATTTGTCAGTCTTTAAAAGTGCCACAAGACTCCTTGTTTGTCCCACATCAAAGGCTCTTAAGCAAACTCAGTCATCATGGGATAAAAGGGAAGGTCCTCTCATGGATTAGTAACTGGTTAAAAGACAGGAAACAAGGGGTGGGAATAAGTGGTCAGTTTTCACAGCACAGAAATATAAATAGCAGGGTCCCCAGAGATTTGTACTGGGACCTGTGCCGTGCAGCACAAAGGGGGTGAATGGCAAAGTTGCAAAATCTGTAGATGATAATTTAGTTAAGTCCAGAAGTGACTGTGAAGAGTTACAAAGGGTCCTCACTAATATGGGTGACTGGGAAACATAATGCAGATGAAATTCAGTGTTGAGAAGTGCAAATATAATGCACATTGGAACCCTTAATGCCAACTATACATACATAATGATGGGATCTAAATTAGCTGTTATTACTCAGGAAAGACTTGGAGTCATCATGGATAGCTCTCTGAAAACATCTCCTCAAAGTGCAGCAGCAGTTGGAAAAGCCAACAATGTTAGCTGCTGTAGACAGTTCCCTGCACTGACACACTGAACGGCATCTTCTGGTGAGGGAACTGGGGAGTAGCTCAAGCAGCATCCCATCTAGTAGCCTGTACTCGGTCTTTAGTCCAGTCCTCAGCCCTCTGGCCAAGTCCTTCCTTTGTTCTTCCCCTTCTGGGATATGGTCTATTTCTGGCGGGGCTCCTCAGAGTTGGCGGCCACCACTAGTCCAATCTCCACCATCTGATGGTCTGGGGAGGGACCTAGACCATTCCACTTCTCTCAGTCCCAGCCCAGAGATCCTAGACACCACTTCTGGTGTAGCTGTGACCTCTTTACCATTCCATTCTGTCTCTTGTGTCAGAGACTGGGTTCTGGCCCAAACCTAGCAGTCACAATGGAGCTGTCCCTGCCCCTGTGCATCCAGGTAAACAGCACACCTTTCCTCCTTGCAGGCCAGAAAAAGACTGTCCAGAGCTGGGGGCTGTAGTCCCCTTAAATACAGAGCTCTTGGGCCCTGACTGACTGCCCTTTTCTCAGGTGTAGTGAGAAGGCGCGGCCCCCCGCCGAGAGAGCCCAGAAAGTTCTGCATGATGGCCAGGGGGTAGAGCCAGGGGGTAGAGCCAGGAGGGGACTGTTGATCAGCCCAGAAGTTGAGGGGCAGGACGGGAAGTATAAAAAGGGAGGCAAGCAGCTCAGTTCAAGCCAGGGCAGCGGAGGGGAAGGATGCAGCTCTGCCTGCTCCTGGCCCTGCATCGCCCTGTGGAGGAGCTGGGCTCTGGCCTCCGGACCCGGGCCCGTCGGTCTGGTGAGGGCCACCCACGGGCAGTGACTGGGGCCCAATGCCCAAGCCCTGGGCCACCCCACACCCGCAGGAGGGACTGCCAGTATGGAGGCCAACAAGTGGTCCTGAGTCGGCACCTGCTGGGGACCCTGAACCCTGACCTACCTCGTGAGATTTAGAAGAGCTATCTCTGGCTGTTGAGGACCCCAAAATGCTGCCTGTCTCCTGCGACCTGGAGGAACTACCCCTCGCTGATGAACCAGACGGACTCCCCGATGAAATGGAGGGGTTTTATAATGTACCTGTGGGGGACTACCCTGAGGTGACAGACAATGAGGTACAGCTGGAACTGGGGACCAGGGGTGACCCAGGGGAGTGCAAAGCTCAACCCTCCATAGGAGGCCACACCGCAGGGACAGCGTGTTGTGGCCAGGACCCCACTGACCCCTGCACCGTAGCCTCAGGGGCCTCGAGGTCAGTGTATTGTGGCCCGGACCCCACTGACTCCTGCACCAAAGCCCCGGGCCCTTTTGGGGACCTGAGCTGGGACACAGTGGAGTGGAGTGACCCCACACCTCTGCTGATCCCTTCCCCTAGCCTGAGCCTCTTCACAGCTTGTGAACTTCACGGTGACACCGTCAATCCCTAGATCCCCTAAAAGACCTTGTTGGTGACTGTGCTTGAGCCCTCCCAAGAGGCTAAAGACTTGGAGCCTGGCCCCCACCAGGGGCTGAGGATTGTGAGACTTTGCTCAGCCAGGGTGCCAAAGACTTGGTAGCCCCGCCCTACGCCGGGCTGGTGGCTGGGTAGCCTTGCCCAGGACAAGAAAATAAAGACTTGGTGGTCTCACCCCAAGCCAGGGCTGGAGACCCTGACAGGCCGCCCCTCCCTCTCCCAGAGGCAAAGGGGGTCTGTTACATCAGGGTTTTAACTCCATTTCTACCATAGCAGGGGCACCTACTCTGCTACAACCACCATGAGAACAGGGATTGATAATAATACATAAAATACCGTATTGCCACTATGTAAAGCCATGGTATGCACATACCTTGAATGCTGCATGCAGATTGAGTTGCCCCATATCAAAAAACATATTAGAATTGGAAAAAGTACAGAAAAGGGCAACAAAAATAGCTACAAGCATGGAACAATTTCCATAATAGCAGAAATTCAAAAGGCTGGGACTGTTCAATTTAAAATAGAGATGACTTTTGGAGAGATTAGATAGGGGTCTAGGAAATCATGCACAGCATAGACAAAGTGAATAAGGAAGCATTCTTTGTCCCTCCACATAACACATGAACTAAAATCCCCCAATGAAATTAATAAGTGGCGTAGTGAACCTGTGGAATTCATTGCCAGGGGATGATATGAAGTATAACTGGGTTCATAAGAGAATTAAATGAGTTCATTGAGGATAGATCCGTCAATGGCTGTTAGCCGAGATGGTCAGGAACACAGTCCCATGCTGTGGGTGCCCTATCACCTCCAACTGCCAGCATCCAGGACTGCATAATTGCCCTGTTGTGTTTATTCCTTCTGAAGCATCTATCAGAAGCCGGAATGCTGGCCTAAATCGATCATTGGTCTTACCCAGTATAGCCATCATTATGTTCTGATATTCTTACTTGTTCATAAGTCATAACCTTGGCACTGAACTTTCCAAGTTCTCAATCATAGATTCTCTTGACAGTTCCCTTAAATATGGCTCCTCTGGTTCCAGGTTAATACTGAATTTGGAGGTCATGTCCTCACTTGGGTTTACACAACACATTGCTTTGATAAATGAAAGCATATTTACAAAAGTGCTGGGGAAAAAAAATAACCCAGCTCTAGCTAAAATACACAGACATCAGAAACCCTTTCCTCAAAGGTCATCTTTGGTGTTACAATTTACTCCTCACAATATCATTTTAAAAAACACAAAACAAAACCTGTCCACAGAGATTCAGAGAGATCACCAAAATGCCCAATGACCCACCCACTACAGGCATAAAAACTGGGCAGCATAGAGTTCAATAATTTAAACAGCTTTCTGAAAGAGGAAATTGGCCAGAGATGGTGAGACATCTCCAATGTTCAGTGTAACATTGTATGATTAATCCCCTTAGGCCCTGGCAATACACTGTACCATAACTGTGCAAACAGTACACAATTGGTTTCATGACAGATGCCTCTTATTAATTATTCCACCTTGCATTTACTAGTATGGTGGATAGTTATCAGGCTGGTCTATCCCTATGAGTATAGTTTTTAAAATATCTTAAGACCACCTCTGAGCATATTTGTAAGATGCCTTTAATTAGGCCTTACCACTTGATAAACTACTCCATCAACTCAAGAAATTTAATCAACTATTAATTTTTGAGGATGAGACTTTAAACAACTGTAGAAAAATTAAACAGAAATTCCCCCACCTCTCCATATGAAATTAAAACAATACTAAAAATTTCTGGAAGGATTATTTTACTTAATGAAAATACCATGCTCAGGCTTTCACATTTTTCACTGCATATTACTGCATCATTCAATAAAATAACAGGATACTTGAAAATGTTGAGTTGAAATGGAATAATCCCCTTTTCCAAGATAGGAGCCTACCTAGCCCAGAGAAGAACAAATAATTGAAGAGCTTCCACTTGCAGCAGGTGCTGTGCTCCCTTTTTTTCCATCCACGTTCTCAAAGAGGCCAGTTAGCAGAGCTAAGGAGAAGGGCCAATCAGGAGATCGCTCTCAATAGGACTGCCGGCCCAATGAGGGCCCCAAATGGATTCTGTGGGATCTGTACAGACTACAGGAACCACTGGACTGCAGATCAGTTGCTTACTTTTGGGCCTGTGGCTTTTATCAACAGAGGATTGAGGCATTACAGAGAAAAGCAGGACTGGTGAAGGCAGAAACTGCTTTTGCATCAAGTAGCAAAACATTAAGCATCATTGGTCACTTAGCAAATGGTAAAGAGATATTTTTATCCTAAATGCCAGTCCATTTAGCTTTAAACTGTTTTAATTATATCCTCAGAGCAACTATATCCTCTAATATATAAGAGAAATATTTTCAGAAATGTTACAGAATCAATTTTAACACTTTCATGATGGTGCATTTTAAAAGGCACAGGTGCTTCTTTTGTGAAACTGAGTTATGGATTTAATTCACCTCTGTGTTCCTTTGTCTTTGTGCTGGTATAAATCCACCGTTATCAGTGGAGTCCCCTTAGTGTCAAACTGGAATAATGCAATTGGGAATTAGACCTCATAACTACAGTCTATGCAAATAATTTTCTTTTCCCCTTATCTGTGGAGATTTATACAACACTGTGTATCAAGATAAGTATATACCCAAAGGACATCAAATTTCACATGGCAAGGAACTACACTAGAGTAGGAGGCAATTTTTCTCTGATTTAAGGAAGATTTACAAAAATAAATTTATATATTGTAACTACACGTGATTTAGAATGCAGCAACCTCTGGAGAGAAGCAGTGCAGCTATTTACCAACATTGAACAACTATTTATGGCAGGAAGTGAATCTCTTAGCCAATTAAAAGTGCACTGCAATGTAATCACTCAAGTTACAGTTTGACTATGGCAGTGGGATTGACACCTCTAACTTCTACTACATCATGGGATTTTTTTATGCCCACAAATGGTCAGGGCCTTTCTGTTAGCCAAAAGATGAGGCAGTATGAGTTAACAACAAAGTACTGAATGAGTAAAAGTTTACTCTAGCTATCCTCCAGAAGACCTATAAACAAGGAGTCACAATGGTTAATCCTAGATAATTTCAGTTCAGTTCAACCCTTTTAATTTCCAACCTTTGGAATTCAGCCAGATTGCTGTGACTTAATAGGATCTACAAGTTAAAATTAAAATCCTGCATGCCTGTCTGTTTTAGTTGTTATCCCTCACTTCCTCTTAGAGAAAAACATACCATTATTACTCCGTGTGCAGAACTTGCCTTTTATCTCTGGTCTCCTTTAACTTATGGCAACCCTTATTTTAAAATAAACTACTGTAGAATCCTACATCCATAGACAAACCAAGGGTCACCATAGTGATGCAGCAGCATTTGGGGCAATTACTTTACAATAATGTAGTATTTTCTTTAGAGCTCCAATGGGCTTTGGGGTCAGGAAAAATAGAAGAAACTATGAGGTACAAGAAGGTTCAGCTGTCGTAACACAACCTCGGAAGTATATGGAGCCTCATATGCTGTATTATTGGAGTTCTGAATATGATGTAGAGAGAAACTGGAAGCATCTCAGAGTAGCATCTGGCTTATAAAAACAATTTATTCACTCATGTATTTATCCTGTTTAACTCTAAACAACAATGTGAAAGGGTCCTGATACCTATTTAATTAAAATATTTGAATAATAAGCAACTACTAGGTTTTTATTTTGTTTTCTAAATAGAAAGGGAAGAGTACAGATTCTGCTTACAAAAAAATCTGAGTTTTTGAAAAAATAAAGATGGGAGGTTTTAATTTCAACCCCACATCAATGGTTAATTCTTGTTTTCATTTTAGCAGTGAAAAATTTTTCCTCTTTCTGTCCTATCTTTTATCTTAATCTTTTCTTATCCCATATTTGCATACAGACATGACCAATGTTTTAAATGCCAGATGGTGCTATATATTTAGTCAGTTACTCCGTGGGAGGGAAGGGAAGAACTATATAATAAATCTATGCTGTAATTTATGCTTCATACCCATCCCTGGTAGTCTTGCAAACACCATAAATCTGGAAGCCAATACAATATTTATTTTTAAAAATAAGTGTCCAGTTGTCCTCAAAAAAGTCAAGAACCAAAGTACTTTCCAGGCTTCTGCTCTCTAGCAGAAACAACAAACAAGTGTTGTCAACAACTAACAAATGTTAAGGGCAGCATCCTCAAAAGGTTATTGCTGAGACAAGAGGTAGTTATTGATCATTTATCTAGTGAAATAAGTAGCATTTATTATTCAGTACTAATGGTGCTTCAGCAAATCTGATGCACATTCCTTTTGCAAACTCTACAAATCTCTGCCAATAGCAGAATGATAAGGAAAAATACGTTTCCATCCTTTATTACTTTTCTGCCTTAGAGGAGAGCTCCTACTGTGCACTGCACAAGACATTTCACAAGACATTTATCTCCAGGAGAAAAGAACAGAAAGAAATTCAGGCAGAGTGATTAAACCTGATGTCTCCTTTCTGCAGACACGTGCACAGGCTTAATCAATCTGACGCCAGCAGTCTCCACTTTCACATTGCCTGCTGGCTTCATGCCTGACAGATTCCACCTACTGTACATCTTTCTAGGCAGAATAAAGATGTGTGATAAAGAAAGTGAAGTGAGCCAGCAGAGCAGACTGCAATAAATTGCATGCCACCAGCCTAAGCTGCATGGGGTCCTGATCCCTGCGACTATTGCTGTCTCAGCTACCCTGCAGTGCAAATAGAGTGTTTATGAAGAGTACACGCTTGGTCTTGAAAGCTAAATTTGCAAGAAGTTAGGCTTACTATGAATTTTCCAATCTGTGAATGTAATGCTTTCAACATTAAAGAGACTTTATCCTTTAAATGTTAGGTCATCCATCTACACATAATATATTAGTCAAATATAAAACATACCGCAGTTTAACATAGGCTCTTATGACAATTTACCACTTGATTTTAGACACACTGACATCAAGAGGAACTTTTTTAAAAAACCACAGGCATATTAAGCTGACGGCACACTAAAGTAATGGCTGGCTGTTCACAAAAGTAATGGCTGTTCCAGCCTAGACTTTTCCCAAGAGAAGGAAAAAAACAAAGTTAATATTGAGCAAAAAAATAGTTTATATAATAATTAGCAATAGAGATTTATGACCCCTGAATAGAATGGAAGGCTGATTAAATGTTGCAAACAATGCCTGCTGGGTACCCATTGCTCAAGGTTCTTCCCTAAGTAAAAACATTCTTTGAGGATGGAAATGCTAGGATAGTAAACAGCCCATTTTAGACAGGATTAAAATAAGACTTGAAAATTCACTCACAAACAATGCGGGAAATATTCCTCATATCTTTCTCCTGTTCATTCTCACCCCAAGCTTCTGAAGTCAAAATGTAGAACATAGTGTGGAATCAATATTCAAAATGCCCAGGAAAAAATTAATAATGCAGGAAACTTTAAATGACATGAAGTAAATATTCTTACATTAACAACAGCACCTAGTATTTTAGCTTCATGGTCACACTTCTCGTATAAACAATTTTCAACAGTAATAGTGACAGAATGCCAAACTTGTATCTAAAATGAAGAACATTCATCCTAATCAGGGACCATCCTTCCTAACAAGTGGCAGTTAAGAGGTATGTTTCCATTAATTTCAGTAAATCTCCTTGTGATAACCACATTTCCAGTCTGCTAGGAAACAAAAATATAAGCATTCACAGATCACCTGCCAAGCTATTATGGGTCAAGCTACAGTTCCAACTGGAGACATACCACTGGAGAAAGCTTCGATTCACCACCATTCCATGAAAAAGCCTTATAAAATCTGATACAAGAAAAGTTCCTTTCACACAGAAACGTAATAAATTGTAAATAATTTTTGAATGCTTGGAAATTGCCCTCTCAGTTCGTGGGAGGAAATTGTCAAGTGAATGAGATCTTTTCTTACTGATAAAACATACAGAGAGCACTTAATTCAAGAAAAGCAAGACAAAGAAAATGCTCCTGAGAATTACAGGCCTTTACAAACTATCTTGGTATAAAAGAGATCATTCACTCAAACGCAGGAGAAGAAAGCCAAGAACAACAGGGTGTCTTGCCCCCACAGTTTTAATAGTGGTCATATGGAAACAGCCAGATGGACATCTTATCTTAACAAAAGGCTCATGTGAATCCTCTCTGTAAAGATTTCACAAAAATTTTAGAAAGGACTATGTCAAAACCAGCACTGTAGACCTGACAATTAGACATCACGTCATCCACACCCTCATGTTCTGAGCTTGGGAGTAGGCAATATATATATATATACACACACACGATTTTCGTAAATATCAGTATTCTTCCTCTACTTATAACAGAAAGAACACAGACACCACACAGAGAGCACAGCAGCAGATGGCCTGCCTACTATCAAAGACAATCCTGAATCCTAAATTTGTGGATCAAACAGAGAATTATGCACCAAACCTATATGGCAATTACCCTCCTCTGGCTTTTCTTTTTGCTTATGGGCTGGTGCATTTTTCAGGATTTGGTGGAATGGTTTTTACAATTTACTTTTAGGGCAGAGTCATGAGTGGTCAATATGAAGTGTCCTTTTACAGGAAATACTGAAAAGTCATTGTAAAGCAGAAAGACACAGAATTTAATCTTAATTCTTCATCTAGCAATATTTTAAAAACCAAAGAGCACTAAATGTAAAAGCTCTTAATTGGATTGCAATGTAACATAACAGTCTACACAGGACATAGAAGGTTTCAGAAGCTTTCCAGGACTTCATGAAGAACCACTTTCACACTGGAGCAAACCTGAAGGAAGAAAATGTTAAGAGTGTGCTGTTTTCTTTGTTCCTCAGCTATTATTTCAGGTCTGTTAGTGTAATGGCTTTCCTCCTTCGGTTTGGTCTTGCAATTTGCCATCTACTGTTTCTGCTTGATGATGCCATTTAGTAATAATCCTGTGTTTGAAACCTCAACAAGTCATAAACTCTAAGGTCAGAAGGGAGCAATATGATCATCCAGTCTGACTTCCTCCAGAACGAAGCCACAGAACCTCACCCACCCACTCAAATAATCGACCCCTCACATAATAAACCATTATTCTAGTCTCCACATCAGCACTACAATTAGCATTGCTCAGTCAGGTGGAAAAACATAGCGGTCTGGGGAAGAGTAGTACTGATAAGCCAACGTGCAAGTCAAATGATGAAAAATGAGGAAGGATCTATCCTCATCCATCTGCCAAGACTCAAGTGAACTAGCTATGTATAAAGATAAGAGGGAAAGAATAATTTCCTTTCCAACCCAGAATCAAAACAGAAAACACCTGTGAAGCCAGTCTGCCTCAGCTACCACAGCCCATGGGCTGTACGAGTGAGTAGCTTTTACCCACTATGTTCTCCACCAGAGATTTGTGTATCACGACTCCTTAGTTCTGCCCATCTCCCCTCTTGAGTTCTTCTGGAAGGAGTCACAGCCATGGTCAGGGAACAGTTGTGTCTCTGGACCAGCCACATTAACCCCTGCATAGCATAACCATGGTAGTTTCACTAAGTTTGGGAACTCTGTAGGCCCTCCACAGTGAGCAGGATTTAAGTCTGGCATGTCAAAGCTTTTCCCAGCCTGAAAATCCTTTGTGAAAAAGAATGAACAAAAGAGAGAAAGCACTGAGCGGTAGAAAAAACTACCTAAGTAAAACACTAGCTCATGGCTGAGGCATGTGATTTAATTGGGGATGTATTTAGGCCAACAGGAAATGCCACTGATAAGTTAAGGGCTAAATGGAAAACGTCATCTGAGGGATTTCAAATTCTTTGATGGGCCCATAAGGCAAAAGTCCACTAACAGTCTGTGCTGCATACAGAGTTAATTACGGATTTCTAGATTTGAAGGAAAGGTTAGACAGTTATCTATAATAAACCTAAATTGGAGAGGAACAACTTGAGGTCAAAGAAGCGATTAGTCCATCACAGATGACTTCTACCAAATCAAAAAAGCCAGATATTTCCTTTATCAGCTCCTCCTAACAGCTGAGAAGTAAAATCAAGCAGTACATTTTACCTAATCTTTTACAGAGTTCCAAAGGGGTAGTTGTGTTAGTCTAGTTCAGTAAAACAGAAAAGGAGTTTTGAGACATTTTTAAAGACTAACAAATTTATTTTTTACATGAATTTTCATGGGCAAAGTTCCACTTAGAGATAACCACTCTATTATAATGTCACTATGAGGCACAAGCTGAACATTTATGCGAAAAACCTAGTAGGTTTAAGACCAGGGAAATATTCAGGGAATTATCTTATTTTGAACTGGAAATTTTCTCTCTTGTACACCAAATGTAAAAGGAATATTGCTTTTTGGGTATGACATTTCTTTAGGTGTATGAAGGCCAAAAGTAATTCTTACCCAGAAAAGCTGCAAATATGCTCTCCGAGAGTTACTGGAGCTCAAGCAGATATCTGAGTTCATCAAACCATCAATTTCATGTCCCAGCATGTATTGCTTAAGATTCTCTAGTGGAAGATGGGTTTAATGCCAACTTCCCTACATTTTAAGTGACATCTCTGCCAAGGAACAAATAACTTGTCCTCAAGCACTGTAACTGTGTGTGTGTTTTAAGTAGAGTATACCAAATTAAAAACAAAAAAACAAAACACACACACACCTCACTGACCCTTGTTTTTTCCGAAGAAATTACTTAATGGCAATTCCAAGGAAGTATTATGACCAGCTAATTTAGGTGTCATGAGACACCAACACACAACGTGTATCATGCTAAAACATCAAGAAAAAATGGTTTAACTTCAGTTTTTCTCTGGAAGGAAAAAAAGTAAATTCAACCTTTCTGTCTCAGATATTTGATAATCTCCACATTCTGAAACATTATCCACTTAGGAAAGTTCACTGATAGATTTTTAAATGCAAGCAAACATGTGGAATTAACTTTAATACTGAGAATACATACTAAAACTAATTTGCAGCCACCCTACCTGTGTCTTATTACAGACATCCAAGAGACTATCACAGTCACTGAACCTTTTAATACCTGGCATTTCACTAGCGAGTCCTCTTTTCTAATTTTCCCAAATCAATGAGACATGGTTTATGCTGATTGTGTCTCAGTTTTAAACAATTATCCACTTAGCAATTATATTAACATACTGTGATCTTTATTCACATAGGGCACACCTACACTATGTGTTTAAGTTGACTTAAGGGCCCTTAAGTTGACTTAAACAGAGCCCTGTCTACACTGCAGGGCAAAAGTTGACTTTAGAGTCCAGTACAGGTAGTCCTCACTTAGTGACCGGGTTCCGTTCCTGAAACCCGGTTGATAAACGAATTGGTCACTAAACGAGGAGCAGCCCTTACCGGTATTTCAAGCATAATGTACTTTACTGGTAGTGGGTTTTTCAACCATCGGTAGATAGTTTTAATGTCACCTTTGCATCATTTATAACATTTTTAATATATATTTTAAATGTTTTAAGCTCTAATGTACTGAACTTAGTTTGCATAGTGTACTGTAAATATAGGTAATCTGAGAGAGTTGATGCGAGTTCTTGTACATCGCCATAATACCAACTCATCAGAGAGCTGGTCATAACTCTGAGGGGTCACTAAACGAGTAGGTCACTAAGTGAGGACTAGCTGTACAGTCGACTTTATAAGGTCCACTTATAAAGTTTATTAAGTCGACTTAAGGCAATGTGGACTCACTAAGTTGACTTCATAAAGTTGACTTAGTGCAGTGGGGCCATTAAGTCGACTTTATAAAGTTGACTTAAGCCAGGGCACCCATTTAAAGTCGACTTTATAAAGTCAACTTAATGTAGTGTGGACTCACTAAGTCGACTTAATAAGGTCTGCTTAAAGTCGACTTTAAGTAGACTTTATTAAGTCGACTTAGCTTTTAGAATGTAGACATAGCCATAGGAATACATCCAGTTTGTGTGTGGGGAGGGTGTTAGGCTCTAATAAAAAAATAGGTATAATATTGGTTGAGATATCTTCATGTAGCCTCACAAAACTGAAGCATTTTCACCTTGATTCACTTCCATAATTCCAGCATTTACATTGTAAACTTAGGCATCACACTAGGGGTCCAGTACAGTAGATTAAATAAAACTTTGTCATCAATTTGGCATGCAGCCCAAGAGACCATTTATCTCCCCATTGCATACTGCCACAATGGTAGTCAGTGGAGATTCTTGAGTTGAAACCCCTTTAGCAGAGAGGTGTGTGACTGGCAAAACAGTCCATTAGGGCACTGAGCTTTTAGCATGAACACCCTTGGTCCATAAAAACCTGAAGTTGCTTACACCGAAAGACATGTTAAATGGTAATTATTTCCTTCTTTGCTTGTGCAGAGATGGGTGTTAGGTAAAGTAGTGTAGACTCAATGAGGGGAAGTTAACCCCCAAAACTTAATTATATTTGTGGAGCCACTGAGTTGTTTGATTTGATCCAATATATTTATTTGTGTGTATGCATGCAACAAAAGTGTTCAGTGCACTGTTGTCCAATGTTGTCCAATAGCAACAATTCACAAAAAAAATTCCATGGTTACTCTATCCATTCTAGATAACTAGCATTATTTCAGTGTCTCCAATTCAAGTCATGATAATCTCATAAGCCTTGTAATATTTTGAGTTTTTCTTGAAGCTTGGAGTACCTGGAGACCCACGATTATGTGAGAATATCAACTTTCATTTAAAAATATGTTTCTAGCCTTTTAACCTACATTTTGCCTCAGAAAAAATTATTCTGGAGTCTTCCTGCAGTTCTGTGAAATGCTATCACTGCTTGAAGATCAAATAATCTGTACGCCAGCAAAAACAGATCATACAGAGTGACAGCTTGAGAAAAACTCCCTACTGAGCAATACACTGAATTAGAGATACGCAATATTCTATACCAGTATATTTTTTGTAAATTAATTGAAAGGGTGAAACTCAACAATGATGTATTTATAACATGGGTTGAAACTTCTGAAGATGCAGGAAATACTAGAACTAAATCTTACATCTTCACTCCTCTCCAGGCTATCTCCATAACACATATCAACATCAACATAGAGGACAGGAAACTGTGAGGTTCTGCCTCACAGAGGTCCCACCTGATGGTTCTAGTTTGTCCCTCTTTAGAACAAGCAAGGGTTCAAACCATGAAACTTGTTGAATTGAGTGATCCCTAGAGCCTACAGCTGTGCTGCTACACTGACTGCAGTTGTTAAACACTATCTGAACACCTGCTTGTTGGGACAGGATCAAGAGGATAGATGGACACAGAGAGCCAAAAATATCTTGCCCACTGCTTTCTGGGGAGTGAAAGAAGATGATGGACATAGCAAATTTATTTGATCAACCCCACCCCTAGCACACACCAAGTCACAGGGTACCTTACCTTTTAAAAGGAACTGAACTCTCCTTCATCTGTGTGGGATTAGCTATCCCTCCAGCTAAGACTAATCAACTAGGGATCAAGTAATGACAGAAACTGGTGGCTCAGATTTGATAGAGAGCTACCAAGAGCAGGGATGCTCCTGGGCCAAAAGCTACAGGAAACAGTTGTCCATGGAGCAGGTTATGACTTTCAAACAAGCAGCTTGTTGAGAGGAAAACTAAAAGGACTAGGTGGGCATCCCCAAAGTTATGGAGAAGTGGTGGTAGACGGGCTGTACAAGTTCTATGAAGAAGAAATTCAGCTGAAGCCATGAGAAAGGAGCCTGAACAGCAAATATGTCACTCCTTCCTGAGATAAGGCAACAGGCTGAGGACTGAGGCTAAGACAACCATCTAAGGACAGGAGAACATAAGGCTGTACCAGATGAACATGGAGGTCCAAGGTGAGAGTAGGGCAAGTGTTTTTAATTTAGTACGTGCTCAATCAAAAATCTCATTGAAATTAAGGGGATTTTTGCCTTAATAATGACTGACTAAAAGCAGCTCAGAATTTGAGTTCTATTTAATATTTAGAGCAGTTTAAACTTTCTAAGCTATGTGAAGCAATGATTTATTAGTGGAGACAGGCTTCGGTTTCTACTTTAGTGTGATTTATCTTGACAGGAGGCACAGTAAACATAGCCGCAGCACAAGTTGCCCTGATCTACCCCACCACAGTGAATAACCTCTGACCTTTGTGTCCACCTCTATGGAGAAGACAGCAGTGCCCTTTCATGACTCATTTCTGGTTCTTTGCATCTTTACTGTATGTACCCACTAGGGCACCAATTATTGTCATCCAAGATAAGATGGTTTGGTTAGCTTTGCACCCCTACTTACCACTGGGTCCCAAATAAGCCCTAAGTGATTTGCCCAAGGTCACACAGGAAGTCTGATCTCTCAAGTCCTGGCCTAACCACCAAACCAAGCTTCCCCTCTGTTTCATACTCTTCAGAGGCTAATGTATACAAACACACACAAGTGTGTGTGTTTCGGAAACTGTTTTCATTCTAAGAGATTTCTTTTATTAAGTTTATGTAATGACAGATAGAAGTTTCACCTGAAATCCCATATGAAATGTTTATTATGTTTTCTATTAAGGTTGATACAAATCAGTATGTAAAGCTGGCTACCAGACTTATCAAGTATAAAACATAAATCTCACTAAAGAGCAGTGCACAGCATTTCTTGTGGAACCTGTACTAGCTGCAATAGTGAAATACATATATGTACTTGCTTATTTGTTCAGACAGTTACTTAAGATCTTGTAAGGATAAATAAAGTAAATATATGCCTTAATCTTTAATCTTCTTGAAGAATTAAGATCAAATTGCAGATAATGACATTGTATTTTGGGCTATGACACTTCCCTTTTGGATCAAAGTGGTGCAGCAATGACTTGGGCTACAAAGAAATGAAAATATCTGAAAAGGTATCTGCATAGATTATTGAAATTAACTAGAGGTTATAGAAATCACATGCTGGTTAATTTTTTCATGAGTATAATGAGTGTGAGGAATCACCACCAGGATTTTATTTTGCTTTAGATCAACGGTTTTCAAACTTTTTTTCTCAGGACCTAGTTGTAAAAAAATCATTTATGCCCATGACTCAACAATTACATCTTTGAGCAATGCATTCCAGTCTTTTGGTAGCAAGGAGTGCCACAACCCAGTACCTGAAGGTCTGCGACCCAGTACTGGATCCCAACCCTAAGTTTGAAAACCACTGCTCTAGGTCAGTAGTGAGCAACCTGTGGCCCAGCAGGCTTCTGAGTGAGGCCCAGGAGAGGTTTTGTTCGAAAGTTACTCACATGCATGAAAAAATTATACAAAAATCTCACTAATTTGAAAACATGTTGAGTTTTTGTTAATTAAGAAGTATTTTTTGTAGTTTTTATGTTATATTATTGCAATACTAAGTAATTTTGTAATTGATATTAATTACATAATCTACTGATAATTTTAATCAATTTAACTAAATTCCTTAATTTAATTAAATTAATAATGCAGTATTTATTTTTTAATATGGCAAAACTGAAGGAGCCACGCTTCCAGCCTCAGTCTACTAAGTTTGAGGAAGAATTACTTCACGTTCATGCCCAAAGTGAAGAAAAAATTAGCCAGACAAGGAGGGAAGGTTTACAGAAACTTTGGAAGACTATCCCTGGGCAAGTTCTACAGCACTGGATTTCAAAACTGATGTCAATCTTTAGTTCAACAAATATTATGTGAACAGACTTTTTCTGCTATGAGACACATCTAATGCAAGAAGCACAACCGATGAACAGATGGAAGCCTCAGTGATAAATTGTGACGTGTCTGTACATCCCTGATTTCTTAATTTGAGAAAGCTTGTGGAAGACAGATCCAACCAGACGTCACATCGAGTATGATGTATTGCAAGGAAACAAATAAATATTTCCTTCATCTTTATTATTTGAAGTTGCTGAAAATTCTATTAATATATGAATGTATAAGCATTTTCTATAACTCATTATGAAATATTTGGCCTGTATTAAATGTATTTAAACTTATTCATGGGATCATAGTTAGTGCACTTGCCTAATTTCAATCTTGTGGCCCACAGAGATAAAGGTAGGCCGCTCAGGTACCCCACACACTAGTCCAGGTTGCCTATCACTGCTGTAGATTGTTTTGCCTCTGATTGATTTTTCATCAGTATAGTTATATCACAAAACCAGTAATGCTCAGGGCACAAGGTAGCTGAACAGCTTCCTTAAACCCTTATCACAGTCTCTTAGCAACGTTCCCTCTAATTTTCCACAGACTGTGTGCACAAAAAATATCTTCATGTGTGCTAATATTAGCACTGTTGAATTTTTTTGTCTGTGCTTTATTTTATTGTGTGTGTGGGTTTCACAACCTGTGTGCCTGCACATACATGCACAGCTTAGAGGGAGCAGGGCCTCTTAGTGCATCTAAATCACTTTGTCAAACTCTTTGGGATTTTCTCCCATGGAAGCTCAGGCAAAAAAATAAATTTGTTGGTCTTTAAGTGCCACAGGATTCCCTGTTTGTTTTACTAAACTAGACTAACAAGGCTAGCCCTTTGGATCTCATTTTTATTGCACTGGTAGCCCATTTCATAATTTTGATGCTCAATTTGCATGCACAATCTATACCTGTCTTTTAAGATGATAGATGTGCATACTGAGATCTGTATATCTGTATTTATTCGTGCCAAAATTACACAATAAAACAAGGTTCACAATAATACAGTTCTCCTTCTTCAAGTGTCTGATGAAGTGGGATTTTCTCCTATGAAAGCTCATGCAATAAATCTGTTAGTCTTTAAAAATGCCACACGACTCGTTTGTTTTGCTGAACTAGGCTGACATGACTGTCCCTTTGGAAATCTTCTCACATCACTTCTGTTTATTCTTATACCTCGCTGACTGATTGGAAATACCCCACCCTTATATACCCATGGGGGCATGACTAACAGCATTCTAGGAGAACTGAAGACAAAGTAGTTCTCAAAAGGTTCTGTGAGAGTCTATAAATATCCAGAACATTGTAGAAGGTTAATGAAAAATGAATCCACATATAGCATACCTGAAAATTTTCACCTTTAACAGTCTATTTTTCCTTCTGTCACTAAAAGCAAAACCAGTATCCTGAGCTTGGAACCCTCCAAACACAGCACTCCGGGCAGTTGCCTGGGTTTCCTGCCCCTAAATCTGGCCCTGATCACACTGTAGCATTGGTTGAGGTGCTGATTTGGAGGGGAAAAGTGCTACCTACTGAAAAAATCAGCACTACTTCATGAAGTAGTTTGTATTTTTCTTGAAAGCCTTTTATCTGAAAACTAATCAGGCCCAGCCTTGTTTGTCTTATGAGACCTATTGAGACCACAATCCATGGCAGTAAGGATAAAATAAGTAAGTTTGCTTTCTGTGTGTGTATGAAGGGTGATTTGCACTCTTAATTTACAAATGTGTGTGTGTGTGTATACACACACACACACACACACACACACACATTTAAAAAATGCATTCAAAAACTGAGTGAGCATGCCAGCTCTTAGCCCATAGCAAATGGTAATGGAAAAGTTATATACACCATTAAAAACTGGGGTTTGTAATGGACCCTTCGCAACAGCAAATGATAGTGCCTGCTATGGCTATGGCAAACCAAGAATCCTAAAATATATTTTAAAAGAATGGAATAAAAAATTAGGAGATGAGTTTACAAAAATGATTCACCTCTTGCTACCTTACCCAATTCACCCACTTAATGCAGGAAAAGTTCAGTGTGGAGCCAGTGAGTCAAATCCCCGACTTCATTTAAATCTTGAGGTTAACCTTGTGATCATGGAATTTCCTCATGCCCCTTTCTGATTTGACATGATATTATGTCTATGCTATTTTAAGGTATCCTTTTAAAACATGAATTTTGATTAACTGTGATATATAAACAACTCTTCTTACCTAGAAAATTTACCTGTAATTATAACTGTGCAGAGAACGTATTTCAAGAATATATTTTAATTAAAAGAAAATTAAATATATTCCATAAACCGATCCAATATGAGAAAGGGAGTAATCTATCTGACCTGAAATAATCCCAAATCATGATAATATGGTTTATGTATGTTTGCATTATGCAAGTTACATATTAATTTCCTTCCTTTACTTTACTACAAGTGATGTATGTAGCATCTCCTGTTAAGGTTACCGGACTCTTCCCATTGTAAAACCCTTTTTTTGGTTGCTTGGCATTTAGAGGTGCTAATCAGGTTAGGGGCCTCATTGTGCCACGTGCTACACTGAGGATCCAAGCTTGATTTTAGCATACAGTTTAGGATGGGTACTAAGGTGTGAAGAGATTGCAGCTGGATGAAAAATCTCAAATTATGCATTACTTGGCTATGGTACAAAGTTTAATTCTGCACAAGATTAAGATAGTGCACGGGCACAAATGGAGATCCCACACCAGTACCGATGAACCCTTTAAAATACTCAGCACCAGTGTTTCTCAACCTTTTTGATACCAGGGACTGGCTGGCAGCCTTCCTAAAAGGTGTCAGGGAGATCAGAAGGACTGGCACCAGTCCACACACCAGTTGTTGAGAAAGCCTGCTCTACACCATTATGAATATGTCAGGCTTTACACAAAGAACCAGTTTAGAAGTATGCAGAGTTTACAAAGATGTTACTGTTTGCTACATCTTGTCTCCCTCCACCTACAAACCCAGGTACCATAGCATGATCCTAACTCTCTAGCATATAGAAGAAGAAAAAAAATATATGAACACAGATCTATTAAAATCCAAAGAAACATGAGAAAAAACTCTTTAAAGAACAGAAAACTTTACATTTGAAACCCTCACACTCTAGCTCACAAACATGCTATCGAATTTCCCCTCAAACATTCCATATTATCATTATTATTTATTATTTGTGTTTCTACAGCAGCCAAGAGCCCCAGGCATGAAGCAAAACCCCACTGTGCTGAGGTATTGTACCAATGTTTCACAAAAACATGGTCATGGTTTTACTCCCATACAATGGCAACACTTTGAAAATTTAAGGTGGATTGTCTTAGTTTTGGAGAAGTCAGCAGAGGGTCAAAAGGAGGATAATAATGGAAAGCTAGCTTTGTCCACTGCGGAAACACTAGCATTTCTTTGTAATAGAGAGTGTGAAATACTAGGTCAACTCTACCACGTTTGGATTCCCCCCCCCCCCAAGCATTTTGTACTTGGAAAAACCTGAAGCTCTCTGAATATATATGTATATTGTTATTGTATTCTCCTTTTCTTCCAAGATCAGTACAAGCACTGTAAGTAGGTAATCAAACAAAGAATACCACTATTCATTAAATAGTTCCAGATTAACAGATTTCATATTAAAGGGTTACTGTGCTTTATCAATCTAATTATTATTTTTAAATGGTATGTTGAAGCTTTTAAGACCAATGCCAACCAATATGCAGAAGCATGATAGAGCTTTTTGCAATCAGGTCAGCTTTAAATACAGGATTAGTGGTATCCACATTTGATGAAAAAAATCTCACATGCACAGATTTCTAGTCACAATGCAAAGCTGGTTATTTATTTATTACTAATGATTTAGAAGGTATCCTTAAAATGTCACAGGCAGAGGATTGAGTGTTGTTTCTCATAAATACTAAACCATTCTTTTCACTTTTTTGCTGCATATGATCCAAACCCAAATTACTTCCAGCAGCTGCATTTATGTGAATGCTTCTGCCAATACATTTCACTGACCTTATCTGAGCTACTAGGAGGTAGTTCATATTACTGTTAATCTCCGAACCATAGTGTAGAGAAACGTTATGTATTTAAGAGGCTTAAAAGTTTAATATCTCAAACCCCCACAATTTAGTATTTTGTCAATTGCCACACACATTTTAGTGCATTTAACAGTCCTGTACTTTTACCCAGAAATTGTTTAAGTCAGTTCAACTGTAAATGTAGTTCTCCATAGCGTGACCATAATTCAATTCTTTTCTTATGTTTTTCTCTTCAAACTGTCCAGCAGCACAATCCTATTAAATTTAATTTTTCATGAAATGCAAGTTTTCCAGGATAATGTAATAAACAAATCTTTCACATTCAATAAGGTAGGAATAAGCTATGCAGCTGTATCAGATTTTATTTAATGCCATACATGGCTCTTGCTAAGTATGGCTGAATTTTTTTTTTTTTTAAACATGGCTTTATAACCATGTAAAATGGTACTGGATCATTTTTATCCCCACTTAGAATGTAATAATCTAGAGCTGTACTGATGGATGGATGGAAGTTAATTAAAAATACAAACTTTACAGGAGTGGGTCCCAGCCTTTTCCATTATGGGGACCACTACATTATCATCAAAATTTTTTGCAGACCACCACGTAAGCAAGTCATTTAAAAATTTTTTAGCATAGTCGATAGCTGACGGGAGTCAAACATATATCTAGGGGTATTAAAAATGCAGCTACTTCTAACAATTTATTATGCTTGCTCAGAAACATATTGCATTCATCACAGTACATTTACCTGCAGTAGATCTACCAGTGGGAAAACAAAACAAAACAACACTTACTTAACGAGAAGCCTGATGTTGTTTCATGGCCATCAAGAAAATGTTATATTACACAAGGATATTTGTGAAGCAAATTATATTGTGAATAATAATGTAACATTGAATATGATACATGAGTTATACAAAATTATATTACTATTACATTATCTCCACCCCCACAAACACCACATGCAGTACACTCACAGACCACCAGTGGTTGATGAACCACAGGTTGCGAACCATTGCATTATAGGATGTGTCCTCCTAGGGCCATATTTTGCTCTCAGTAACAGCTGTGTATCTCCTGTTGAAATCAAAGGGAATTACATTCAAATAACTGAGAGCAAAAGGGGTGCTTATTGGGCTAACTCTTCTGGGTCAAATTAGTTCAGCTTGGCACAGTTCTAGAGGATTGAAGGTATGCCACACACTAAGAGAAATCCATAGATGCCAGCAGTATGTAATTTTCAAACACCGCTATTTAACAGCTGTGACTGTCTCTTCTTTCATCCTAAACCCTAGTGCACTGTATTCTGGGGAGATATGCTCTGTGATGCACCTGAACACGTCCCCTTCTGCAGTGGCTCCATAAATCCTGACATATCACATGCAGCAGAACCACAGTTCCTACATTTGTGTGTCCAAATCTTAGAGTCAGTTTTGAAAATGGCAAATTTCAATGTCCACTGTTTTCAGGACTGTGACAGGAGTTCTCACCCAGCTTGGTCCTGTCTAGTCAGCAATCAGCACAAGCAGTGCTCCATCTCAAACTCCATTCAAGTAATTACCTAGATTATCAATGCATATGCACATATACAATGTAATTTTGCACCCATACTCACGTCTCTCCTGGGAACAAGATGCTGCAGTTCACTGGATTTTTCTGGTGTGTGTATTGTAAATAAATTCCCATACAAACATGGAATCAATCAAAAGCCTGTTCCACTGAAATTAAACCATCTCAAAAATGCAATTTTTTAAAATACAGTTCTGTGAAGTCAGATCGGTTAACTAGTAAATCTGAAGAAACAATTTTCTTTTATACAGACATGCACATATTTTCATTTTTGCTGATTTGTAAAGCACAGCAGTTTCCACAGTGATTAAAGACACAATTATTTATTACAGGCATCAGCCAGACACAACAATATGGCTTTTGCACAACCCAGAGAAAGGAATCCACAGCACACCAATCTGAATGTAAAATAACCCACTGCTGTCACAGTAAGGAACGCTTGTCCTTCATTGTAGTTGACCTTCAGTCCTTGTTATTAGTGTTTATTCATTTTTAGGAGATATAAATTGTCAATAATAGAGGTCCTTAATGGTCATGCTTTTTTCCTTAGCACACGTATTATCATTCCATTCCATACACCCTTTTGAATATTTAATAAAGAAAGGTCACAAGTGCAGTTTAAAACATAACCCTAAGGTCATGTGGCCTAGGACAAATGCAAATATTGCTACAGGCAACGCATCCTAACTGCTAAGTGAGGAGAACTAGAAAAACAAGTGATTTCAACATTGCTTTAATAAGCAAATAGCTTTTCTAACAGCTGGAACTTTTCACTTAGACGGTTACTGAAAGAAAGTGTTATTGTAACATGCTGGATCAGTTTAAATGGCCACATACCATTACAAGCCAAGATTAGAGAGCTCCAAATTAGGTGTGCTGGCAATGTGATTAGTGCAATTGGATGGTATCATTCAGGTATTTGGACAAATTAGACATTTCAGTCTCTTTACCTAAATCCATGCTAGATTTTTTCATTTGTTTTATTTAAAGTAAAAAGTGAACTCTGAAACAGTTTAGCTGGTTAATAGCTCTATAACCAAAAATGGTAAAAGTTAATGATTACAGGAGAGAAGACTATCCACAGGATTGTTTTGTAATAAAGTTATCATAAAACAGAGAGCAATAACATTACACTCTATTTTATCCAAATGCAAACTGTCTGCAGCACTGAGCTATTTAACAGCTGTGACACTCTCCTCTTCCACCCTAAACCCTAGTATACTGTATTCTGGGGAGATATGCTCTGTTGTGCACCTGAACATGTCCCCTTCCACAGTGGCTCCATAAATCCTGACATATCACATGCAGCAGAACCACAGCTCCTACATTTGTGTATCCAAATCTCAGAGTCAGTTTTGAAAATGGCAAACTTCAACATCCACTATTTTCAGAACTACGACAAGAGTTCTCACCCAGCTTGGTCCTGTCTAGTCAGCAACCAACACAAACAATGCTCCATGTCGAACTTTGTTCAAATAATTACTGAGATTACCAATGCATATGTACATATACAATGTAATTTTCAATGACACTCACGTCTCTCCTGGGAACAAGACACTGCAGTTCACTAGATTTTCTGTCAGTAAGACAGAAAATGTCATATTGCCTCTTTATAAACCAATGGCATGCCTACATCTTGAATATTGTGTGTATATTTGGTTGCCCCATCTCAAAAAAGAAATTTTGGAATTGGAAAAGTTTCAGAAAAAAGGCAGCTAAAATGATTATGGATACAGAACAACTTCTATATGAGGAGAGATTAATAAAACGGTGATTCCTCTAATTGGAAAAAGAGATGACTAAAGCCAGATATGAGATGCCTATAAAATCATGATTGGCGTGGACAAAGTGAATAAGGAAGTGTTATTTATTCTGTTTCATAAACACAAAAAGGAGGGATTACCAAATGAAATTAATAGACAGCAGGTTTAAAATGAACAAAAGGAATTATTTCTTCACACAACCCCCACACACTCAAACAGTGAAATTCTTTGCCAGAGGATGTTTTGAAGGTCAAGACTACAATGGGGTTCAGAAAAGAACTAGATAAGTTCATTGAGAGTAGGTCTATCAATGTCTATTAGTCAGATGGGTGGGGATTGCTATTTGCTAGAAGCTAGGAAAGGCTAATGGAATGAATCACTTGCTGATTACTTGCTCTGTTCATTTCCTCTGAAGCATCTGGAATTGGCCTCTGACAGTAGACAGGATACTGCGCTAGATGGGCCATTGGTCTGAACCTGTATAGCTAGGTTAAGTGAGTGGTTCCCAATGTTTTCTTTGCAGTGACATGCTGCAAACCCCATGGGCTCTACCTCCCCTCACCTGGATGGTGGCTACAGAAGTGAAGGGGAGGGGCAGAGGAGCCAACTCATGGCTCACACAGGAGAGGGAGGAAGAAAAGGAGATCAAGCACTGATTGATTGTTCCACCCCTGGAGGAGGCAGGGAAGAGAGGCAGACAGCAAATCAGAAGGCAGCTTTCCCCCCCTTCTCCAAAAAAATTCCTTGGGATACCTATTTGGGCTTGACAGCCACAGCACATTATTTGGACAACACTGGTTAAATAACTGTTGTTGTTTAGAGAATGTGCACTGCAGGTGACTGGCGAGCAATAGCCCCTCTGGCAGATGTGAATGAGGAGTTTCAGTTGAATTGGTCAAAAATGGCTGTTCTCCCAAACCTGGCAACAGATCTAGGCACATGTCAAGATCATAAAGTCTGACAAAGATCAATAGATTGTTCCATATGGCCTGAAGCTTGTAGTGCCTTGACATGCTGTATTTCTTCTGTGCTTAAATAAAGGATATCAGTACACAACACTGTCAATCTGGTACTTTTCACCAGGAATAAGTTCACCCAAACATTTGAAAAAATACAGGGCAATACTATTATTCAACTCCTGTCCAACTTATGGTGTGTACATTTGATTACATATGAGGAACTTACAGAAGTACAGTCAGAGCTCTGATATCAGGAGACCAAACATTTCTATGCCACTCCTTTCTTGGGAGCAGAGTTGTTTAGGTCACTCCTTAATCTGGAGTGACATCTTTATACATGGATCAGGAATGTCCTCCTTTTTGTGTGTACCTCTTTAAGGAAGAAGTATGAATGTAGACTGTCAAGCTTCTTCACTACTATACTGAACTTTGTCTTTGGACATTCTAGCAGGTACTAACAGAAATGTGTGCGTAGGAATCTTCCTTTAAATTCACAGCTTCCAAGATCTATAGGGCCACTTTCCACACCCGTCAACATTATACTATCACCAGGAGCCCTTTTTCCAGGTCTAAGCATAGAAAGAATATGTGACCAGACATTTAATTGCGCAGATACAGCAATTTATAATATTTTCACGAGTAAGCAGTTAGAAACCTTCCTTAAATCCTCAAGCTGAGCAAAAACAAATAATAGGTTTGTGGTTTTGAAAGGCTTTTATTTGGTTGAATCAAAGACTTTCTGCTAAAAAAAGGAAAGACACCAGCCTTTAAAAATTCTGCCAAATTTACCATGACTTTCCAGCTATAATGTAGTCAAAATGGTTGCAAGATTATTTATTACCAGTGGAACTAATTGGTTTTTCCCTCTCTTCATTCTCAGAAATGGCTGAACCAATTTTCTTTTTCAAAACTGTTATTACCAGCTAAAGACCTAGCATAGACAATTTCACTCTGAAAGATGAAATTTAAGAGAGTTACATCTGATTGAAAACAAGGAGTTGAAACAGAAACCATTGTGTAGTCTTGACTGTAGTAGATCATAGATCACGATCCATAAACAGCACTCCTCTCTATTATAAATAATAATGTTTTAGCTCTTGTACAGGGATTTATATCATCAAAGCACTGGAATTTTAAGATTTAGCTTTCTTTACTCTATAATCTTAAATTACTAATATGCTTATTCTAAATTTCCCATAGACTGTGCTGCAAGTTTAGGATATTACGATTGTACTATACAACACTTGTAAATGGGCTTGGAAGAATTCAATTTTTAATTGGTAAATGTCAGTAAATATTGATTTCACCACACATACAAAATAATGAAAAAATATTTCCACTGACAACTGAAATTTACCTAGGCAAAGCAAATAGAGAGAGAGAGAATTTGTCTTAGTCCCAAGATTTCCTGAAGAAACCTCTGAAAAGAGTTCCTAAGCAATGTATTGAAGAAATGTCTCAACACATATACAGACAACTTAGGTGAGCTGCTCCAACCTTCCCTTGGGAAAATTTGAAATCATGAAAAAAATGTTTTCATTGGCTGTACTAAATTGCCATTTAAATTGTTTCAACCAAGTGCAATTTGCAACCCCCATTATTACTAGTTTTGTTAAAAATATGTGGGTTTAACACACTAGAAGTGGAATTAGTCCTAAGAGGTTTTAGTTAATGGCTTTAGGGCAGCATTGTTATTGGTTCATAGCAGGATAACTAGAGCATTTACTTTAAATGCTAGCAGTGGTTGAATGCTTGAACAAACAACTTCTAGAAGTAATTGAGTGTTCAATCACCTTTACTTTTGTGGAATACTGACACGTTCCTCTTTAGGAGTTCTGACGGTCCTCTCAGATCCTGCTGACACTGGACTCTAGTCTTGTCAAGTAATAAGCCACTTATAACTATTAGCTTTATTGTCAACCTAATCTTTGTCTACGAATGATTGCTAGCAGCTGGCCTAATTAATATTAATTCATTGCTTCAATTTCGTACAACATACCGAAGTTAAGACCACCTGTCCACATACTACTCCTGGAAGACATTGAAAGGATAATAGTGAAGCAAAACAAACTTTTCAGAAAGTTCACATCGAGTTCTTATAGAAATTTTTAATGTAATCTCCATTCCTAGAATTTGCAGGAAGTGTTGAGTTATTTGAGTGCAAGACTCCAGATTGGCAGCCCTTGCTTCTAGTCCTGATTTTCCCCACTGATGCACACTGTAGGACCTCAAGCAAGTAAGCTTCCATTTCAAAAATAGCAGTTGTATTATGGCACTTCCTCATCCCCAGATGAAAGGTGAAATATGAACTCAGATTATTGGGAGTATGTGAAATTTAATTAGCATTCTAGCCCTGAATGGCTATATCAACATTAGATCTGGTCTACACTGCTGGGAAAATTTTGGTGGCAGTCAACAGAAGTTATGCAAACTACACACAGTTATGCAAGCTACACGGGAGCCTTAGGCCAACTTAACCTTCCTTAAATCAACCTAAGGAACACTCTTGGCCAAATTTGGAATTTATTAAGTCAACCTAAGGGCTTTCTTAAGTCAACTTAATACCACCACCTGTTAAGTTTCAGTTAATGGTTAAGCTGACTTTATTAAGTCGACTTAAGCTAGAGTGCACCAACATGGACATGAGCAGTTGGGACTCTAAGTCAACTTAACAGGCATGTGGATGCTTTAAATAGACTCAACACAGGTTGAGAGTGTGAACTAAATGATTATAAGTAAATAAGACAAGAGGAATAATGAGAAGTTAATTTGATAAATCAAGCTAGTCCTGTTTTGTGGGACTTATCCTTCACCTTAAAGTATATATACTGAATCCAAAGCTGTGCCTCTCCTGCCACACTTGCTGTTTCAGTTATATTATTCTAATGTACTAGCTTGATCAAAGGTAGTGTGGGTATGTTTAACAGAGTTGGAAATTACACCTCCACAACTGACATTACCTTAGACCAGAGGTTCTCAAACACTGTGTCAGAACACATTACTTGTGTCCTGTATCACATTACTGTGCGCTGCCAATACATGTGCCTGTGGGGGGTGGGCTAGTGTGTCCTGTATACTCGTGAGATGCCACCAAGTGCGTCGCAACCTACAAAAGGCTGAGAACCAGTGCCTTAGATTATGTGAAATTCATCTTTGTGAAAACAGTACTCTAATGTTTGATGTGAAGTTTTTGTTTTTCAGAATAGATGATAAAATCCTTATTAGTAAAATGTTCAACCAAAAATGTTAGGAAAAACTATTTTGCGCAACGGGATATTTTCCAAGTCACCGAGTCAACATGTGGAATTGCTGTACCTTTTTTCTTGCATTTGATTGCAAATTTCATAGCACAATTCATAATTTTACACAACAAAGACTCCTTTTACTAAATAAATAAATAAAACGCAAAAAGCAAAGCCTGCATCTTAGAATTCATGTGAGTCACACTAGAACAAAGTGGAAGGAAAACAATTGCTAATGTAACCCCCATAAACAGTGAAATTATGCTAAGTATTTAATTGTACTCACAAAAATACAAAGCCTGTGCAAATAAGGTGCCCCCCTTTCAGCTGACTGAGCAGAGGAAGTGACCTCAGACCTTGGTAAAGAAATAAGTATTTTCAAATAACCAAAGGATAAGTACAAAGAACTATATGGAGAAATAAAATTGCTCAAAAATGTATTTTTAAAATACCAGGACAGTGTTCTTTTTAATCAGTTTGGCTGGTGGAAAAACTAAGATAAACCACTGTTTTCAACTAATTTTATTTTTTCATGCTTTTATTGGAAACATCACAACTCCCCCCCCCCACCAGAGTTATTCAGATAAGTTGGTGGAATTAAACGAGGGATAAATTTCATACAAGTAGTTTCTGGCAAGGGCATCTTTCAAAAAGCTTCATGTCAGAACAGTGTGTTGTGTCCTCATATTTATAAGGATGCTTTTCTTCACTAGTCCCTACAATCCCACCAAGGAACTGCAAACACAGCTAAAGCAAAATACAGCCTAAAATGCCATAAAAATATAAGGTTAGGCAGAAGAGCATTATTATAAGGGGTGGAGGAGAAGGTAGGGAATTATTCAGGAGCCATCTGCAATACAGGTAGGAAAAGTAGTATTTTCAAATTCTTTTTTTTCAGCAGAGGGAGATGAGCTAGAGCAACTGTTCAGGAAGAATAAATTACACTTCTCAAGAATCACTAAAGAAGCAGCTTTAACACTTGTGGCTTCAAGTTGTGACGATGTGAACCCCTTAAAGTGAGTAGCATCTTAAAGGCTCCTGGAAAGAGGATCTTGAATATCTTAAATTCTCTCTCTGAAGTCTTCAATTTATTTTAAAGGTTATTTTAAAACCAAACCACCACTTTTTGAGTCAGCCAACATAAAGAAGGCAGGGTAGGGGTTATTTGATCATGGCTGTTCAATCAAGTGAGGTAGGCATGCCGTTGCATTTTAAGATCATTGCACAGAGGCAGTGGAGCCAAGCTAGAAACCCAGCTAAGAAAGAATTACAGTAGTGGAGTCTTGTGGTCACTAGGCCATAGATATTGCTTTTGTGAGGTCACCCCAGGATACATAGGGATGAAGCCTGTGCAAATTACAGATCTGAGAGAATGATTTTTGCAGCACGCTGACACATGGTTTTCCATAAGATGGGTGCGGTCAAAAATAACAACACATTTCTTAACTTAGTTTGCTGCTTCTTAGCATCATCCTTCAAAAACGGGAAGAAATAGGATGAGTGAACCTATTTGTAATGGTGGCACCCAACCTCCAGCCATATTTTTCTTCTCCTCTAGCTGAGGACGGAGCAGCTCTGACCATTCCACCATCAACATAACACTAATTGATAATTAAACAAGAAGCCAGGAAATGGGCTTAATACTATATCCTCTTTGCTAGTCTATTCTACAGTCACTGTAGACTGAAGATTACAATTAGCAGGAAATGTTTCTGTGTTATGACTATGTCAGAAAAAACAGGGATTTACCCAAAGTAACACTGACAAAGCCAGTATTAATCCAGTGCATAGTCATTTAATGAGGTAATCTCTGCCCCATCACCGCGATTTTTTATTTGACCGGGGACTGACACCTGACCTTCGAAGCCATGAGAGAGGAAAACAAAAAGTCCACGACAACATAGCTAACAACATATGAAACCCAACTGTTTTTTTTTCTGGTCTTTAATTGACAAAGGTTATGCTGCAGCTGACTTCCACTACAGTAGTTAAAATAACAAAGTAAACAGAACCTAGACAAAGTCTGAATGGAAGTTATGACAGAATAATGACACTGAATAATGACTAACTGTTCATCAAAATTATACTTTCTGGCAGCAGTAATTTATCTGCCCAATTGCAGGGTAATGTTATGATTCTGTATTGTTGGCTATCCACAAATTGCCTATCATTACTGTGTGAACAAAAGCAATAGTATTTTCAACATCATGGGTAAGCACACTGGCCACTGATAGCTTTTTGTATACAAATGATAACTGATGTGCTGAAACTTTCCCAAAGTCCTTTATTATATTCACTGGACAGAGCCAAGAGATAATCAGGGGAGAATTTTGGCAAAACCCACGTCTGCTGGGGGACCAAATGCTAATATATTTTTTTATCACAAAATATAAACCAATCCCCAATTCTTTCTGTAACCATATACAGCAAAAGGGGCACCCAGAGGGTTGTTCATACAACTCTTATGTTGATTTAGAGCAGGGATCTCAAACTCAGATCACCATGAGGACTAGTACATTAGCCCAAGGGCCCAACCACTGAAACCTTTTCATATGACAACACTGCAAATATTGATAAAGATAGTGTCATTGCAGGCTGCAGGAGATATCTTTAGGGGCCGCACGTTGCCTATGGGCCATGAGATCGAGACCCCTGATTTAGAGTAACTCATCAAAAAGAAAGGCTATGGAGCTCTAGTTCACGAAAATCACCATGGCAAATTTGCTTTGGCACACAAATTGCAGAATTATGTTACTACAGCAATAGTGCCCTGATAGACAACTCAGAGGAACACAATGGTGTAAAAAAAAAAAAAAAGTTTTCTCTGTCTTACTGGTAGGGGCTAATGAGGGCATTTTGGACACCAAAACCATAATATCTTATACCTCAATATGAGTCACTCTCTTTAGCAATCAAGATGGGGTGAAGGGGTTGCTACAGGGTAATATTTTGTTGCTATATTGATTAGCTATCCAGTGTCATATACTCCTTTTTTAGTACAAGTCCTTTGATGTAACCGATGTAACCAATATTACCTTGCTGTTGTTCAGTGAGACAGATCCACTCCCTGATTTCTAACATACATATTTATTCCATGAGCTTTCGTGGGAGAAAATCCCACTTTGTAAGCGTCCGACGAAAGCTCATGCAATATATTTCTTAGTCTTTAAGTGCTATGGGACTCCTTGCTTGTTTTACTGATCTAGACTAACATTGCTGTCCCTTTGTATCCTGATTTCTGTCCACAGTGGGGATAACTGCATTTGTTTTTTTAGATATCATCTCAGATTTTGACATTCAATGCTTATTGTCCAAAAGCAGGGTATGAAGTTGACATTTCAAAACTATTCACAAAAAATGGAAAACTTCCAAAAATTTCAACTTGGAAATGGTGGGACAATTTTGTTTTAATATTTTCAATGTTCACAAAATTGAAATGTTCTACTTCGATTTGCTGCACTGACTCAAAAAGCTTCATTTTGAGTTATGTCAACATTTTCAGAGGGAAAGCCTCATTGCATTTGGGACATGTAGTCTTTTGGGCACCCAGAACTAGAGGATTATGTTGGGACCCAAATGACAGCTGTCATAAAACAACAAGCTGATAAGGAAATGCAGTTTAATATTTTATAGAATTGATTTTAAATGAAACATTTCAAGTCACCTGTATAAAACTAAGTATTCTAATTTGAATCCACCACCCCCCCATCAGGGTTTTGTTTTGATTTTCTGTTATGAAAAATAAAAAATAAAAATTTGGCAAAAGAATTAAGATCATCATTAAAAAGAATTCAATTTTGGCAAAACTCCATTTTCTTCAGAAAATCATTTTAATGAAAATTCCTGACCAGTTCCCTCTTTTAACTGGCTCCCAGTGTGATGCTGTGGTTAAGAGGGCTAATGTGATCCATAGCTGTATAGACAGGGGAATTTTGAGTGGGAGTAGAGAGGTTACTTTTCCTCTTTATTTGGCACCACTTCTACAACTTCTGGAATACTTCACCCAGTTCTGCTGTTCACAATTCAAGAACGGAGTTGATAAATTGGAAAGGGTGTAGAAAACAGCCAAGAAAATGATTAAAGGATCAGAAAATTTGTCATATAGTAATAGATTTGAGAAGCTCAATTTATTCAGCTTAATAGAAAGACAGTTAAGGGTGATGTGATCACAGTTTATTAGCACCTACATGGAGAACAAATATTTGATAAAGGGCTCTTCAATCTAGCAGACAATGGTCTACCATGATCTAGCATCTGGAAGGCAAAGGTAGCCAAATCCAGACTGAAAATAAAAGTGCAATTTTTTTAAAAACAGGATAATTAACTATTGAAATAATTTATCAAGGGTCATAGTGGATATGCTATCATTGGCAATTTTAAAATCAATACTGCATGTTTTTTCTAAATAATACGATCTAGAATTATTTTGGGGAAATTCTATATCATGAGCTATACAGAAGGTCAAAGTCTTCCTGACCTTGAAATCTATTACATCAGAAACTAAAATATGTGACCCCAGTCTATTCCCTGGCTATATAGTTTAGTGTTGGTAATAGATGGAATAGGCACCAGAATAATTACAAACATATTTTATTTCTGGATATGTTAACAGAGAGTAAGTAGTTAAAGAAACAGCTCACCAAAGCAGCAGCTCCCATGTGGGTGTCTCTAATCTCTCAATTGTTTTAAATATCTTTGAAGATCCCCCCCCCCCTTCTTCTTTTTGTTCTTCTCCCCCCCACACCCATGAGACTATTTTTTTCCATTCAATGACTGGCCCAAGACAGTGTTTTATTGTATCAGCCCATGCTCAGAAGGAGTTATGTTTCCATCAAAATATCCACCTAGATTCCACAACTTTTCATTTTCCTTTACTGAAAGCTCATGTGATAAATACATTTGTTAGTTGTTAAAAGTGTCAACTGACCACTTGTTTGTTTTGCTTCACTGAAGCATTAGCCTTTTCTGACTAGGACATGGCAAGCTCCTTAACAGGAACAGTTCAATAGCACAGACAGATTGGCTACGTCAACCCTGGAGGCTTAAGTCGACTTAACCTGGCTTAAGTCGACTTAAGCAACTCCAGGGCCAATTTAGATTTTATTATGTCAACTTAATAAAACCTGCTCTGCAAGCCAGCTTAAGCTTTTAAGTCAACTTTACAGGGCAGAAGGCCCCTGGCCCCACCCCCTACCCCAACCCCCGGTCCTGATTCGGTGCTCTGGCAAACAGCTGGACGCCCGATCCAGTTCTCAGCCCCTTGCTGCAGGCGGCAGGGGTTGCGAGCTGGCTCCTGCCACAGGCAGCAGGGGCTCTTGCCAGCAGGATCGGGCTCCACACTGCTTGCCATAGGGCCAGATTGGGCTCTGCGCCACTTCTGCAGGCAGCAGTGACTGGCTCCGAGCCCCTTGTGGCAAGCGGCTCGGGGCTGGATCCAGCTCCCAGCTGCTTGCTGGTAGTGGCATGAGCCGGATTGGGACCCCAGCTTAAAGTCAACCATGTTAAGTTAACTCCAAAAGCCCTCCACTGTAGACATAGCCATTGGCCTGTCCCAGAAAAGCATTGCTGTCCATGAAAATACGTTCCTTGAAGAGCTTATCTATGAGGTAACTAGAATTAGCCTGTGTTTCTGGTTAAGTATGTTGAGAAGTTCTGGCCTTGTCCAAACTGCATGACGAGCCCAGCAAGTGCCTGACCCATCTGATAACTGAACTGTGGATCTGCATTAAATAGTATATGTGGGATTCCTTAGGAAGTGTGTGTGTAAAGCTACATATATGACCATGTAAATGCAGATTGCTCCAAAATGCATCAGAATCTCAGCTTCCCAATTTGTCAAGGTAATCGACAAAATATGAACCATTTCAAGTTGCAACATTAACTATTTCACTGCTGATCATTTTAGTAAAAGAAATGCGGCTAGCAGAACTGTCTGTCTCTAATTCTAGTTTTCAGACATTAAAGTGGGGGACAATGAGACAGTCACTTAATGGGTATGTCCACATGTCTATTTTATTTCAATACTCCACCACCAAAAGCCTCAGCAGAACCTGTGAAGCTATTATTTTGCGCTCAAGAAGTAATTCTGATATTCAAAAGTATAATACTGCCATTATCCAAGGAACAATAATATCCTGAATCCTCCCCCTGCACTCTGAGATTACTGCTGCATCTCAAATTAATGTTAAACATCCTTCTAAGCTTTTCCTTAAATACTTGTACCTACACTTTCCATCCAGCTTGTCTGGCCCAAGGAAGAGATGTCCAAAGCCAATACATTTAAACATATTATGGTTGAGTAGCCTGTTTTCTCAATGATAAAAATTGGCAGTACCAATTGTGATTTTTGGAAATTTAAATAAAAATTTAAGTTTTAGTAAGCCAAAGAAAGCCAGATATAAGATGGGGTTACTTGTGAGAGAGTGGATCATTTTAGTAAAAACAACATGTTATACTGGTAGGGTTTGCAAGCAAGCTGAGTTTATGAGGGAACTTCTGTATGAATGAGATACATCATATTTCAGTGGTGAATACATACAGTTATTTGAGTGCACCTGACCTTCTGTGTTACATTTCATAACAAACAGTAGAATTTTCTTTAAAAAGATTTTTCAAAGGGCAAAAAACCCTCCCTCACCCAATTGTCTTGAAATAATAGATATGTTTTGTTTAAAAAAAATTCAGACAAAGTTGAGCTTTTCAGCACAGCAACAGCTCCCAGGGCTTCTAGGCTTTTGTTTCCCAAACAGCCCTGACAGGCAGCAGGGAGCCTAGAAACCCCGTGACTCATGGTCAAACCAGAAGCCTCAAAATTAAAAGCCCTAGATAGTGCTAAGTCTTCCAGAGCTTTCCAGTTCCCAGTGCCACAGGGAGCAGACTGGAAGTATGGAGAACCTGAGTCAAGCCAGGATTCTCCAGGCTTCCAAGTTCTTGCTACAGAGCCTAGAACTGGTCTCCCACGCTCTCGGTAATGGTGCTGGGAGCACAGCAGCCCTGGAAACCCACAACTATTCAAGGCTCTCCGAGTCTAGGCTGCCACTGAGCTAAAACCCAAACCCCAACTGTAGCTAAGTCTTTCAGGGCTGCCAGGTTCTTGGCTCTGTGACAGGCAATCTGAAAGCAGAGATGTTCCTAACCCTCAGATTGACCACATAACCTGGGTGTCCCAGAACTGTAGACACTGTGAGCCCTGGGGTCTCCAACTCTCAGGCTTTCTGCATGGAAGGGGTGCATTGCACCTATGAACCACAGAAGCCTGGGGGTCCTTGACTCCCAGGTGATCCATATGGTGGGACTGCGCCACAGTCACTGACCCTGGGAGTGCAAACTCCCATAGGGGATGTCTAGACTTACAATTTAATTCAAATTAATGAGGATTAATTCAAATTAAATTAGTACATGGCTACAGTAGCTTTCCTTAGTTCAAACTAAAGAGCTCCCATAGTTCGAACTAAGGAAAGCTTAGTTCAAATTTATAAAACCACCCTTAAGTTCAAACGAAGGGTTGGTTTGAACTCATTAGTTTGAACTAAACCAATAGAGCCACAATAATTCAAACTAACGATTAGTTTGAATTAATGTGGTTTGACCTTCCTCTGAGGGTGCACAACACCCTGGAGGGAAGTGCCTGCCCTCTAGCACCTGGTGTAAGCAGCCCCAAAGGTGTCCCGCCACCCCATCTAGACCAGGCAAAGGGGCCCCAGTCCCCTGGCCAGCCAGGGGATCCGGACCCTGGTGCTCAGCTCTGTAGAGCTGGCTGGGCACGTGGAAGGGACCTCTATGATGGGCTGGAGCCCAGCACCCTGGTCAGCTGGGGGAGAAGGAAACCCCCCTGCCAGGCTGGATCCCTGCTGGTCAGGCACAGGGAAAGCATCCCTGTGCCCGGCTGGAGGCCCGCTGGCTGGTGGGGGGGAGAAGGGAACCCCTACACCCAGCTGGAGGCGCACTGCCTGGGTGGTGGGGAAGGGAATCCCTATGCCCAGCTGGATGCACCCTGGCTGGACGGTGGGAAACTTGGAAGCCTGGAGAATCCTGGCTTGACTTGGGCTCTCCATACTTCTGTCGTACAAAGGAGTGATAAATACTCCACTACTCCATGTCCCACTTGTGGGCCCTGAAATCTTGGCAGGGGTGTTACCTCTGCTCTGGGCAGCAGTAACTTAGTTCCTTTGTCAGTTGTTTGACCTCTTTCTCTCACCCTGCTTCCATTTGCTAAATGGAGCAAAAACTTCAACAACAGTCAAATTTGTGTTATTCCATGGATTTATCCTCAAGAGCAAGTAACAGTTTATCAGGAGTGTCAAACTCATTTTGAGCCAGACTCAAGTTAAATGTACTTCAAGTGGGCCATAAATAAAATAAAACCATAATTCTATAACACTCTTGTGGCATTGCAGAATGCTGTGTATGTAAAACTGCACTCCATGGTGACCGTCTCCCTCTGTTAGGAAGAGAGTGGTCTAGTGGAATGCAGTCTCATATAGCCAGTGCTCCGTGATGCTTGGAGACTTGACACTCTTGTGGTGTTGCAGAGCACTTGGTATGCAAGACTACACTCTCTCTTTGTTAGAGAGAGTTTGGTTCCATGGAGCACAGGCATGTGCCAGATGGAAGAGGTTCGCAGGCCACATTCGGCATGCAGGTTGCATGTTTGACAACCCTGAAAAAAGGCTCCCTTCAGGACTGCAGTAGCCAGAACAAAGAGGCAGCCAAGACAGCTGTGGAGTACAGAAAGGGTACTGTACAAATACTTCTATCCAAGTGTCCTTGTCTCCATCCATACCTCAGCAAACTGTGAAATTAGGATCTTCTTTCAGTCTGCCAAACAGCCAACGGGGAACATATGGCTCTCTATCCATATCCTATTGCATTTGAACTGCTGTCCAACACACTGCATACAATAGACAGTAAACTGCTCGGAACAGGACTTCTCGTCTTTGTGTTCATAAAAGTGCCATGTCTAGATACAGTGCTGTCTATGGAGTTAAATGCTGCAGCATTCAAATCAATGGGAACTTCACTGGTGTTATGTCCAGCTCTTAAACTAGGAAATGCCAGAATTAAGATTGTGCAGATAACTTTATTCTGGCTCCATTGTCCATATGTATTATGATGATACAGTCTTAAACCGGTGGGGGGGGGCAGCGGAAATTAAACATTATGTGATCATGTAATTAAGGACCATATCATAATGCATATGTGCAAGGGGGCTGAATTAAGATTGCACAAGGAATCTTAATTCAAGCATCTCCTAATTTAAATGATTGAATTTGCAATCTGAACTTTCTTTTAATGTAATTTTACGTGTGCAAAAAATGAGTGTTATAGTTTAGAGACAGAGAGAAAGAGAGCACAAGTATGTGTAGGTGCACATCCAAATATAAACATAACTGATAAAATACTCTCACACACTAACAATGTAGTTAATAGGGTGGGTATGGTATAGCACAGCTATCAGCAAATCCTAAATAATGTAGGTAATGCTATGCAAGTGGATTGATATCAGAAAAGATCTTTGGAAGCAGGGATCATATTTTTGTTATATGTTCATATGGCTCCTCATGCAATGGGACCCTAATCTATGACTAGGGCTCACAGACATTACCATAATACAGATAAGAAATAATAAAACAAAATTACAGATAGCTTTTGAATCTGTCATGTATTAGGCAAAAATATGATAAAGATATTTTTTCACTTAAAATTTAGCATCTAGTTCTAAGCACTTAGTTGAAAATAAAATGGAAGATACTTCTAAGGACAGAAATATGTAAAAATAAAAATAACTTAGATAGCATAGATCATGTGAGGACGGAGTGTAAATTGTGGATGAACAGTGCCCAGAATGCATTTCATCAGTCACATAGAAAAATGAAGTCGTAATTGATTTTGCTAATTTCAAACTCTGCTTCCTCATCTTAGAAGCTTTTCAAGCTGAAAGAAAATTAGTTCAAAACTTGTGTCAGGAAATATTTCCACAGAGTAGAGGTGATTTGCAGAATTTAAGATGATAAAATTAAAATCCCAAGGCAAATCTAGGAAATTACTAGCTGGCATGATGGGAACATGGCTAGAGTATTTTTTTTTTAAAAGGTTCTACACTCTAATTCACAGTTCTTAAGTATTGTTCAGTTGTCCCAGCTCATTGCTTGTATGACTGAGATTATGATTCTCAGGGGTTGGGACAAAGGGCATAACACAAACTGCAGATGTGAAAGGTGTCAATCTTTGTGAAAGGCCTGAGTTATTTCAGCAAACATCAAGAGAGACTTCTGCTCAGTGATAATAGGAATGAAAAATACGGCAATCAATTGTCATTTAAAAATACTCAAAACGAAGTGTCAGGTAACAGTTATATTTGGCTTAATCTGATGGGACTGCAGAAAAATTTGCATCTGAGAAAATAAAAACTACAAGCACAGAACATGGCAAAATGAGTAAATTGTGATTTAGGAGTATTGTCAGGCAAAAGGCAGAATTCACTACGGGTGGAAGCAAGCATGTTCCATTCAACAGTCATACCTGTGAAATGTATGATTGGATATGTATATTTATCATCATTAAATTAACAGAAGAGTTTATTTGAAGAAAAGTATTTTTCATTTTGTACAGCTATGTTAGGGAATGTTTATACTGTAATTTCCAGATAGGGTTGATTTACACATTAGTTTTGTTCAAGCTAGCACATTAAAAATAGCAGAATAACCATAATAAGAGGGTGGGCTAGCCAGCAGACTAGGTAGTGAGGATTCTAGGTAGGGCTGTATTCGGGATGCGGGGGTATCCAACCACTCACAACATTGCAGCTACACTTTTGTTTTAGTCTAGCTTGGGATCCATGGACTGAAATCCATTTCAGATGTGATGGAATCTAGTATGCAAATATATATTTATTTAGAGTTTTAATGAATTCATTTGTTTCTGTATACAATGGAGATTTGTTCATGGTCTGTATTTGGTTTTCACTATGCCACATGTGTACTGACTTCACAGATTAAAACAAACTGGATTTCTTCAACCTTTTTTTCTGATAAATAAAAGCTATAAAATCATACTACAAAGTGGGATACTGGGAGGGGGTGATTTTTTAAAAAACAAATCTTTAACGAAGTTTCTTTTCAGCAAGAGATTTAATAAAAAGCTTCTTTTTTAAAAAATCTAGGTTGTTTTTTGGAGCTTCCAGAACCCCAAAACTCACCTAAGAAAGCTCTCCTTAGATTCCAAACAAATACATAAAATTAATTTTTGTAACTCAAATATCTTCTAATGACATTCTGTGCTTAAGCTTATATCCCATTAAATTAAAGTTTCCATTGGAACATTTTTCATAGTACTCACCATAATACTACACCATTAATTGATAAAATTACTTTTAGGAGGTGGAAGACAAGTGAAACATTAATGTTGCATATTAAATAAAACCACAACTAGTTAAAAAAAACAGTTTTTTAGGCTCTGATCCAAAGACCCCTCTCAACACACACCCTTTATATTGTGTTCAGTACAACTCTGTCGGAAACATTTTGGCAACATTAAAAAACATTTGGATAAACAGGGGGTGGAATAATTAGTAAGCAATTCATGCCAGGGGACATAACTGAGATTTGGATCACAGAATTTTGGTTGAACAGGGTATTAGCTAAATGGAGTTGCACAATACTAGATGTTAACATGCAGGTCTTTTTGTATGAGCACTGCTGTTTATTCCTGACTAAAGACATGGATCCTGAAATGTTGATCTTTATTCTTCAGTGTTTAAAATTAAACTTCCCAGCAATAAAAGTATTTTCACTATGTTTCCTTACCGAAGTAATGCACACATATGCAAATATCACCATCTACATCATCTGTTTACAAGTATTTGCTATGACTAATTCAAGCATGAGTTATAAAAACAAGCATAAAACGAACACACTGAATCAATAAAAGGCGTTAAAATGGTTTTAACAAACTGGTGTGAATATTAGTAACTCTTTTTGCCTTGTTTGTGAGTTCATTATTCACAGTAGTATTAAAAAGCTGAGAACTACTCCCAGAACCAAGGACTTCCACACATTTTTCCATTATGCTTTGAATTGAATTTTGTCTCCTCAAAAATAAGAGTAAACAGTATGAGGCTAGGCATTATAATTATAAAGCTTCTTAAAAGATGACTTTAAAAGGATTTTTCATTGTCTTTCTTTGCTTCTTTTGATACAAAAATTGTTATATGAAATTATGTTTGTTATTTTATTTTGCCAGTATCAGAAAAATTATACCTAATTTTCACTGGTTTTGCTACCGGATTTCTTGCAGATCTCAGTAGCATATATTATGAACTCTCCCACCTTAAATTAAAGAGGGCGGAGTTTCTGAAGCTTTAATAAGATTTCCTTTCACCTGTTGGCATGCAATAAGAAGTAAAAGACAAAAAACAGAGTTTTAAGTTGTCTGACAAAAAATCCCTTTGACTCCAAGGCACTCAATTTACAATCATTTGTTATGTCAATTTCACTTGTCAGCATAGATTTACACGGTAGCCAAGACCTTATATAAAACACAGGGAAAATACCCCCCCCCCATTTTAAAAATCACATCCCATATCATAACAAACAAAAAAAAAAAAGCATAAGACCAAGTTTGTTTTTCCATTGTGAATCATTCTCAAAGCAGCTACCAATTGCTATTACTGGATGTATAAATATTTTATTTATAGCCATGTTTCTCCCATGGGACATTGCCAGGCAGTCAGCTTAGCTATTTCAGTCTCAGTACTGAACCTTTTTTCAGTCTCCAAGAAAGTAAGCTTCCTACTACATGAAGTCCAGAAGAGAATCTTTTAGGTCATACAGCTGTGAGTAATAGGACAAGTTTTTTAGAAGGGGGTGCCTTAAATCAGACTCTTCCATTCACATTGAGGCACTAATATAAGTGGTCCAATTTGAGAAGTCCTGAACATCCAGGAATTTAGAAACCCAATATAAGGTCTCACTAATGAATTCTCTATTTTATTTAATCAAATGAATAAAAAACACAAGCCTTTCTCAACACCATTAATTGCTGGCTTTATATAACTAAGAGGCAAAATTGTAAAATGATAAAAGGAGATACTTTTCTCACAATGCACATTCAGACTACGGAACTCACTGCTATAGGAGATCACTGTGGACTAGAGCTTAGATAGAGTCAAAAGAGGTTCATATACTTATACGAATATCTAAAATATCCAGAGTGACAACTGGAACTGTTGGGCATTAAAAGGAAGTTTTCCCTAGGTATTTATTATCCCCAAACTGTCTAATTCAGGTTCTCTTTCACAGAAATAACTGGAATTGGCAACTATCAAAAACAGGATACTGAACTATATGGATCACAGGTCTGATCCACTATGGCTATACCCAGGTTTCTGTTTGTGAGGATTTTTAGTGTAAAATTCAATCATGATTACAGGTCATGCAAACAATGGGGTTTCATAGAAAGGAAGACAACCAAAGTGACTTGGACATATCAGAGCAGCCAAGGCTGCCAGGAATAAGAGAAGATTGAGTCCTAACAAAAATCAAAAGCTGAGGGAAAGGAAATCACAAATAAAACAAACAGGGAAAGTAATATTGCCAAACAGCAGCACCCATACCAATAAAGAGAGCATACTTTCATCTTTTATAGTTAATACTATCCTAATAATTCTCCTTATAACTGAGTACTACCATCATCACAGAGGTGGTATCAAATGAGGACACAGCCATCTCTTCCTCAAAAGAACGGGTCCACAGAACAACAAGTTTGAGAAACACAGGTTTGAACAATAATGCACTCTCTAGAAGAGATAATGTTTCACCAGCCCAGACAAAAAGATCTATTTCTTTGCTCACCTGTTATTGTATAGCTCTTTTTGTGACCAGAATTGCATATTGCACACGTCAGTAAGAGGTGATGTGTCTACCAGATGTTTAGGGTCCATCTTAGTAATCAGACACCCATGCAGGCTAGAACAATAGGCGAAGAACCCTCAGTCCCACAATGGCACAAGCTTCTCTGCAAGACGACAGATCAATTCAAATGTGGTGAAAGTGATTCACGACTTTGTAATGATAAAACAGAAGCTGCATGAGATGAATACGTAGCTTGCCCTGTTCTTTATTTTTCCACAGGTAAAGAATAAAGGGTCATCAATGAATTATTAATTACTCAGATCTTTTTACATGCAAGATGGTAATATAGTCCACTTTGCTAACAATAGCTAATTTGTTTCTGAGCAGGGCTCCTTCAATATTTGAGTAATTTTCTTCATGTTATACACAAAGATTTGAGAGATTAATTGTCCAGATGTTTCCTTGGGTTTTGTTCTCTTTCTCACATAATAAAAATCTTTCAGCACATTCCCCCCCCCCCAATAAACCTACAATCAATCTGTTATACTCTGCTGGAGACATAAAACAGTACTACATGTGTGTTAGAATCATTCTAAAAGTAAATCTCCAACATTTTCTTTTACAAATAAGGTGAAAGATTGCATTTTTATTTGTTGGTTAATGTCTTGATGTGCTGCCCTTTGCCCTAGAACACCGGTTAAATTCACTAATACCTTTACCTTCAGTTCCAGATTGACTGAAATCTCAAAACCCCAAATCAGATTGTAAGGTCAGCATGTCAAATCTTTAGTTTCTTGCACTGCAGAAACTTAAAAAAATAATAGGTATAGTATTAAAAATAATAAATATGAAAGTGGGTGTTTAATAATTGTCTAATATTTATTAAACCTAAAAACCTCTCTGCTTGAGAACTTATCTAGCTCTGGATCTCATTTGAATAAAATGCAGGTTCTTTGAACATTTTTGTTCAGTACATATCAGAAGTCCAATTTGTTCTGTCAGCCGAGCAACACTGAAAACAGGAATTAGAACAAACAGCAACACAGTCATCTTCCAAGTTCACCACCACAATGCTTTAGCCCTAAATGGAGAACTAAAGAATTTCTTAGCAAGCCTCGTGGGGAAAACAGTAGATTTTAAACTTTTAAGGCATTTTTAAAAGGGTGGGAGATTTGAACTGGAAATCATTTTTTGTTCTAACCAATTTATTTATCACGTGAGTTTTTATGGGTAAAATCCCACTTTCATGCATCTGATAAATGGAATTTTACCCATGAAAGCTCATGAGATAAATAAATTTGTTAGTCTTTAAAAGTGCCAGAGGACTCCTTGGGCATGTCTACACTATGAGGTTAAGTCAACTTAAGCAAAGTCCTGGCCACATTTCATAGAATCATAGGGTTGGAAGGGACCTCATAGGTCATCTAGTCCAACCCCCTGCCAGAGGCAGGACCACTCCCACTAAATCATCCCAGTCAGGGTTTTGTCCAGCCGGGCCTTAAACACCTCCAAAGATGGAGATTTCATCACCTCCCTCAGCAGCTCATTCCAAGGCTTCACCACTCTCCTAGTAAAAAAGTTTTTTCTAATATCCAGCCTCAACCTCCCTAACCGCAACTTGAGACCATTGCTCCTCGTTCTGTCCTCTGTTATTACCGAGAACAGTTGAGCTCCATCTTCCTTAGAGCATCCCTTCAAGTAGTTGAAGGTTGCTATCAAATCCCCCCTCAATCTTCTCTTCTGCAGACTAAATAAGCCGAATGCTTTCAGTCTTTCCTCATAGGGCTTGTGCTCCAGCCCTTTAATCATTTTGGTTGCCCTCCTCTGAACTCTCTCTAGCATGTCCCTGTCCTTTTTGTAGTGGGGAGCCCAAAACTGAACACAGTATTCTAGATGTGGCCTCACCAGTGCAGAATAGAGGGGATGATCACATCCCCTGATCTGCTGGTAATACTTCTTTTGATGGAGCCCAGTATGCCATTGTCCTTTTTGGCAGCAAGAGCACACTGCTGACTCATATCCAGCTTCCCATCCACCATGACCCCCAGGTCCTTTTCTACACTGCTGCTACTTAGCTGAATGTTTCCCAGCCTGTAGCAGTGCATGGGGTTTTTCTGTCCCAAATGCAGGATTTTACACTTGTCCTTATTGAATCTCATAAGATTTCTATTGGCCCACTGTTCCAATTTATCTAGGTCTCCCTGAATCCTGTCCTTGCCCTCCAACGTGTCTACTGGTCCCCCCAGCTTGGTGTCATCCGCAAACTTACTGAGAGTGCAGTCTATTCCATCATCCAGATCATTGATGAAAATGTTAAACAGAACCGGCCCCAGGACCAACACCTGGGGCACACCACTCGTGACTGGTTGCCAGCTAGATATGGAACCATTGATTCCTACACGCTGAGTTGATCTAGCCAGTTTTCTATCCACCTTATAGTCCACCTATCCAACCCATTCTTCCTTAATTTGCCAAAGAGAATGCTGGGGGAAACTGTATCAAAAGCCTTGCTAAAATCAAGGTATATCACATCAATGGTTCTCCCTGCATCCAGAAAACCAGTCATCTCATCATAGAAGGAAATGAGATTGGTCAGGCATGATTTACCCTTGGTAAATCCATGCTGACTGTTCCTGATCACTTTATTTTCCTCTAAGTGTTTGAGGATGGATTCTTTGAGAACCTGCTCCATAATTTTTCCAGGCATTGAGGTGAGGCTGACTGGTCTGTAATTCCCCGGATCCTCCTTTTTCCCTTTCTTGAAAATAGGCACTGCATTTGCTTTTTTCCAATTCTCTGGCACCTCCCCCGTTCTCCATGAGTTTTGAAAGATAACGGCCAGCGGTGCTGCTATCTCATCGGCCAATTCCCTTAGCACCCTTGGATGCAGTTCGTCCGGCCCCACGGACTTGTGCACATCCAGCTTCTTTAAGCAGTCCCTAACCTGACCTTCCATCACCACGGGCCTGTCTTCTTCTCTCCAATCTGCCATATCCATGGTAGTGGGCTGAGAGCTGACCCTGCCTGTGAAAATTGAAGCGAAAAAAGCATTGAGCACTTCAACTTTTCCCTCATCCTCTGTCTTGAGGATGCCTGCCCCATTCAGCAAGGGACCTACACCATCCCTGATCCTCTTCTTGGTATTAACATACTTGTAGAACCCCTTCCTGTTATCCTTTACATCCCTCGCTAGCCGCAACTCCATTTGTCCTTTGGCCTTTCTGATTTTATCCCTGCAGTCCCTAGCAATATCTTTATATGCCTCCTTAGTCATCTGACCAAGCTTCCACTTCCTGTAAGCTTCTTTTTTATGTTTAAGCTCAGAGCAGAGTTCTCTGCTAAGCCATTCTGGCTGTCTCACGTTTGTTCTTTCTCCTAATTGGAATGGCAACTTCCTGTGCCCTTAACAGGGTTTCTTTAAAATATAACCAACTCTCTTGGACTCCTTCCCCCTTCAGATTAGCTTCCCAAGGGATCCTGCCCACCAGTTCCCTGAGGGAGCCAAAATCTGCTTTTTTTGAAGTCCAGGGTTTTTATTTTGTTTCTTTCCTTCCTTCCTTTAATCAGCATCCCAAACTCAACCATGTCATGGTCACTACTGCCTAGCTTGCCATTTACCTCTACCTCCCTGATCAATTCTTCCCTGTTTGTGAGCAGCAGGTTGAGATGTGCAAGGCCCCTAGTTGGTTCCTCTAGCATTTGTACTAGAAAGTTGTCCCCAACACACTCTAAAAATTTCCTGGATTGCCCATGCACTGCTGTATTGGCCTTCCAGCAGATGTCAGGGTAATTGAAGTCCCCCATCAGCACCAGGGCCTGGGATCTAGAAGCTTCCGCTAGTTGTCAATAGAACACCTCATCCACCTCCTGCTTCTGGTCTGGTGGTCTATAGCAGACACCCACCACAACATCCCCCTTGTTGCTTTCCCCTCTCAACGTAACCCACAGACTTTCTATTGGCACGCTTCCACTTCCATAATGGAGCTCTGAGCAGTCATAGAGCTCTTTTACATATAACGCTACTCCTCCCCCTCTTCTTCTCTGCCTGTCTTTCCTGAACAGTTTATACCCATCCATGGCAGAGCTCCAGTCATGCAGACTATCCCACCACGTCTCCGTTATTCCTATGATATCATAGCTCCTTTTCTGTGCTAGTACTACCAATTCTTCCTGCTTATTTCCCAGGCTCCTCGCATTAGTGTAAGATACCTGGTCGATTGCCCTACTTTGTTATGTTGATTTCTAATTCTATTACATAAACCTCCTTGCATTTTTTCTTGGAGTTCTCCTCCCACACTCTCCTCACATATTGGGGCTTCAGTAGAGCACTTAAGACAATTATTTGATTCCCCCCCCCACGTTCCAACTACCTTCTCTTTTATTCCTGGTGCTACAGTCCCAGCACCCCCCAAGTTCCATCCCTTCTCCCAGATCTCCCACATTGCCACTTACCTGTGGGCTTTGGTCTCCTTCCCCCGCTGAACCTAGCTTAAAGCCCTCCTCACTAGGTCAGTCAGTCTGTGCCCAAACACGCTCTTCCCCTTCCTGGAGAGGTGAAGGCCATCTCTGCCTATCAATCCTCTGTCCTGAAACAGTACTCCATGGTCAAGGAAGCCAGATCCCTCCTGACCACACCATCTTCGCAGCCAGGCATTCACCTCTAGGATGCATCTGTCTCTCCTCAGGCCTCTAGCCTTGACTAGAAGGATCGAGGAGAACACCACCTGTGCTCCAAACTCCTTCACCCTCGCTCCCAGAGCCCTGAAGTCACCTTTGATCTGCTGAGGATCACCCCTCGCAGTATCATTGGTACCCACATGGATAAGAAGCATGGGGTAGTAGTCTGAGGGGCGGATGATTTTTGACAATCCCTCCGTTACATCTCAGATACGGGCACCTGGCAGGCAGCATACCTCTCTAGAGGCCTTGTCAGGGTGACAGATGGGTGCCTCCGTTCCTCTCAGGAGTGAGTCCCCAATCACCATAACCCTACATTTCCTCTTAGGTGAGGTGGCTGTGATCTCCCCACCCTCTGAGGTGGATGGCATCTCCTCTACCTCCTTCATTGTGTCCAGCACCGCATAACGGTTCCTCACCACAATAGATGGTGGGATGTGAGCAGGCATGGAGCACTGTCTACTGCCAGAGGTGACCAGCTGCCAGTGTCCTTCCTCTGCCATAGGCATCCCATCCATTTCCAGAGCTGTGGCAGTAGCCCTTGGCACTGGGATAGGGACCTCCTCCTTGCAGGTCTCATCGTGGACACTGTCAAGGAACTTTTCCAAGGCATAGATACCCCTGAGTCGTGACACTTCCTCCTGTAACTCTCCTACCTGTTTCCAGAGAGATGCCACCAGAAGGCACCTATCACATAGATTCACCTCCCTAGCCTGATCATCAGTGGCAGGAAAATGAAGGCCACAGTCCCTGCAAATCCACACCAGGATCTGGGTGGAGATATCCATGGTCAGACAGTCTGTCTGGCTACAAACAGACGCAAAGGAAACAGAAGGGGTGCTGGCACCAGCAGTGCAGCTCCTCTTCATTGTGGCCTCACCAAACTCCCTCGCAAACTCCCCTGTTTGCAGTCCCCTGTTCGCAAGCTCCCTCTGGTTGCTCAGCCACTGGCTTTTAAAGCCTTCTCTGCCTAGGTCAGCCCTTGTCCCTCGTTAGTCACACCCTGCTTAAGCACCTCAAAAACGGAGCCCTCTTCTCCATCTGAAGTCTAGGTCAACTGTAATCTGGCTCTACTTTGCAGATTCTGAGAAAATACTCTAGGGTACAAATTTTAGTCTTTGAGTGACTTTTTCTTTCTTTCTTCACCCAAAATTTGGGTTTCAAGCTCTGGTTTCCAAGGAAGGAGGGATAAAACTCCAGCTCCACCAAAGCAAACAAAACAGAACTCTCATTGACTTCAGTGCAGACACAATTTCAGCCAGGAACCTTGCTGGATGTATAATTTAAATAATTGAATTACTGTCACTAAATTAAATCTGTAATTATCAGATCCATAAAAGCGGTGAGAGGAGTCTGAGTTTCCCCCAGAAGCGTTTATCAACCATAGAGGTTACTCAATGCTTTAAAGGACAGGATTTGTATTCCTTTCTGTTAGTTATCACTTCCAAATTAGCATTCAAATAATCCAGCGCTGTGCATAGTTAGAGAAGCTAGAATATCTTCCCTTCATTTGATGAAAGAGAACTCATTTTAATTGAGCAAAATGATTAACTTCCAAATCTACATGTCCATCTATTAAAGTCCAGATAGTCTCGTATTATATTTGAAAGATACAGGACCATTTTTATGAATAGAGAGTAACTGACACTATTTTAACCATTTTTTTTAAAGAAATGTTGCAGAAGGGTCTTTTATTTATCTAAAAGACACACACATAGAGAAGGGAGACACACATTATTCTCTACTAGCCGGAAAGGGACCAAATCCTCACTGCCTAGATTGCAGAAGTCAAGAAAAGGTGCAGAAAAAGAGAGGCACAGAAGGAAAATAGAAGTAGAGATTAATCTAAGCTGTGAAGTTCAGATCCCAAATGTCTGGGTTACTCTGACCTTAAGTCTCATTTCCCTCCTTCAGAACAGGAGCAACTCCTATGAATTTGTCCTGATTCTGTATTTTGAACTGTGTCAACATGTTAGGTCAAGATAATGGCATAACAAAAATAGCAGATCACCATATTGGTTATGACTACACTACAGGGCTCAGTTAAGTTGACTTAATAAGGTCTACTTAAAGTCAACTTTATTAAGTCAACTTAGTGAGGCCTCATTTGTTTAAGTCGACTTTACAAACTCAATTTAAGCCAGAGAACCCATTTAAAGTCGACTTAATAAAGTCAACTTCAAATGGGTCCCCTGGCTTAAGTCAACTTTGTAAAGTCAACTTAAAAGGCTCTACTGCACTAAGTTGGCTTTATTAAGTAACTTTAATGGGCACATTGCATTAAGTTGACTTAATACAGTCGACTTAACCCTTAAAGTCTACTTTAAGGGCAGGAGTTATGAAGTTGACTTAAGCACCTATGCAAGTGCTTAAGTAGACCTAATCAACTCCAAATGTGGCCAGGAAATTGCTTAAGTTGACTTAAGCGCCTAGTGTAGACATACCCATGGTGATTAGTTTGTGCTTCTCTGTATTTTTATTCAACAAAGAGCACTTAGAGCTCCTCAAGGCTTCACAGACACACACATTCACTCTAATCTTTCTAAACAGTTTAGAATATAAAATAAGGCAATTTTACCATAAGAAAGAATATAATTACTATGTCCTTTCTTTTCACTTTAAGTGAGTTAATATCTGGAACTGCTTAGGCTGAAGCCAAAAGATCTTCTTATCTTTCCTCACTCACAAAGGTAAGAAAATAAAAGTATATTTTTGATGAAGGGGTTCAGAATGACAAGTGTCACCTTTCTCTTAATGACCCTGCAGTTTCCAGAATTTCTATGCAGGTGTAAAATTCCTTTCTGTTTATATTGACACAGTCCTGCTCAGTCTTTCTTTACTATCTGAGCACACAACTAATCCTATTTAAAAGGCTTAAAATAACCAAGACAGCAGCTGAAAACTGGATGCTACCATGGATGTAACCAAACACTGATCTGGTGGCTGTGACAGGATGCTAGAACATTAGCCTTTTAATAATGCTTCATGAACATGTAATGGCATCTATTTTAAATGGTGGTACCATATGCAGGACACAGAGGGGCCTTTTTATAAGGCAGCTTACCAGATGGTGCTTCAGTGAATGTGGCACTGATAGATATAACATGCTGAAACCACAGCAAACTTATTACTCTGCTACCAGAGTTTCAAGTTACACATTTTGCTGCATTCACTTGCTCTAGGGAAATTAACTCCAATCACTTGCTCACACCCCCTTCCACAGCTATCATGTTTGCCTCTCCAGGCTGGCAGATAGCTGTTTTCTCCTCTTGAACTGTTTGACAGTTCTTGATACATCATTTCACTAGTATTCGGCATCCAGAATGTGATACTTAGCTGAATGGAAAGACTTTTGTTTTTTAAAATACAGATTTAAATTTAAAAAAGCACATAGGCCACATTGGACAGCACTTGTTCAGACTCAGCTACCATTGGGAGCTATAATAATCTTATTTGCACGTAGAGGAACCTGGGACGGAACCCCAATAGTTAAAGGGCCCAATTCACTACTGCATTACTCCTTCTTCCCCATTTCATAAAAACTATTAATTCCAGAGATATTTTACCCACGTAAAAGTGGAGTCACATAGGTATGAATGAAGCTCGATTTCATTAAATAAACAAACAGACCACTTCCGTAAAGAAAGTGTATGCTTACAGATTGGACAGCTTGTTCATATTCAAACAGACTACAAAAAAAAGTTACATTTAGCACTGTTCAAGGATATTTGGTCTGGGTTCTTGTATTTTTCTCCCCAGTCCAGTTCTACAATGAACATAGAAAAAATACTGGTTATTCTAATAAATAAATCCATCTTACATCAATAGTTTGTTTTTTTTTTAAGCCATCATCAAAGAATTTCTATAGACCAAAGGGCATTGGGGAAATAAACCAAGATTAAAGCCTTGCCTAAACCATAAGAAAAATTTGAACCACGAATAGATGAGAAATGCTGAAGTATTTCATTGTCTCTTTTGTATTAATAAAACTAATTATGAAGAATAACAGCTACACAGAATCCTAGTTTTTCCTATTGTCTGTCCCTCCCACAGCTTAGTTGTATCATGTACAATCTAAGGACTGATCTTAAACAAATATTTAAGCATATGTGTAACTTTACTTGCATGAGACAGTCCATTGAAGTCAATGGGACTACTCACAACAGTCAATTTATTCATGAGTTTAAGTGTCTAAGATCAGGCTCTTAAGCAGTGAGCTTTCTTTATGGCAGTCACTTGGAGCTATCACTGTGGACTGTGAGATGTTTAGTGTACTGTTAGGTGCTGCAAAATAGTCATTTGGATACATGCTAGACGGTTTCTTGGATGACAGAAAATGTCAAAGACCTAAGGTTTAAGTACATAATGCTTACAGCCATCACACAAATTAGTCTACTTGTACCTTATATGCCTTTCCCCTAAGCTTTGTCTGTGTTGTCTATTGAGACTAAATTCTTTGAGGTGGGCGTCTCTACAATTTTGTGTTTTTGAGGTGCCTAACACAATGTGACAAGTTTTAAGTAGTCCTTAAGCTCAACTATAATCAACTTTATTAAATCAAAATGAATAATAGGCTGCTGTGTCTGTACAGCATTTCTTAGAAGCTGCTATATAAACAATGCACAATTTGATACATTCATTTTATACGTCACCACTATGATAATTTCTGTGTTGCTGATACTGCACTCAGGGGGTATCTTTACATATGAATAGGGAAAAAAACTTTTTCACCAGGAGGGTGGTGAAGCAGTGGAATGGGTTATCTAGGGAGGTGATAGAATTTCCATCCATAGAGATTTTCAAGAACCAGCTTGACAAAGCCCTGGCTGAGATGATTGAGTTGGGGTTGATCCTGATTTGAGCAGGGGGTTGGGTAGATAGCCTCCTGAGGCACCTTCCAACTCTTATCTTCTATGAGTCTATATTTCTGCAGAACAATGGGCTCTCACCCGGTCTTCTGGAACATTTGGACATCCCTGAGATATAAAAGTAAAAGTCAAAAGTAAGGTGGCAAAGCTAGTGAAGACGGACACTTTTAAATCAATTCTCAATATGAAATTCTCCATGAAAGGGATAAGCACAAGGGTGAAGTTCTGATCCACCTGACGTAAACAGCAAAACTCCCACTGACTTCAGCACTGCAGCAGGGAAGCATGATTCCCAGCACAGGCAGACTAGCTCACTGCATCCTAAAAATGGCCCTGTGGACCTTGCAGCATGGGTGGTAGTTCAGGCTAGCCTACTGAGCTCAAACGGTCTTCGAGTCAAGCAGATAGACCAAGCCATCACCCATGGTGCAGCATCTGCTGAGCTATTTTTAGAGCACCTGCTCAAGTGAAGCTAGCACCCGTCTGTCTACTCACACTGAAAATCAGACTGCACATGCCCACTGGGGTCAGGATTTCAACCAAAAACTTTGGCAGAAGAGCCACGCAATGTCAGAATGTGAGAGTAGTCTACGTTTTGCAAAAATCAGAAGCGCCATCAGAATCTAAGAGACTAGAACGGCTCCACAGAGAAGAAGGGTAAGAAACTGAGTGAGTGGGGACAAGCCAAATTGCTCAGCACCCAGAAACAGGTGTCTATGAGTAATAATTCCTGAGCAACAGTCTCAAAACAAAGGATTTTGTTTGTATACATTTGGGATAATTTAAGATACACAACAAAGACAGCAGCAAAAAGGCCAGAAGCAACAAAAGCAACTCATTGAAACAGTGATAGTAATGGGGGGAATTTTTTCTCCTCACGTAGACAGCCATGGTCACACAGCACAAATGAAGACAGGGTATGCATGGGAAGCAGACAAGAAGCCGCCACTGGGGGAAAATGTGCTGAGACACAGCTGTTTCAGCTAGAGCTCTGAAAGCAGAATTGTCTCTGTGATGCTTGGCTGCTGTTTTTGCTATCTTTATTAAGGGTGAGCAGGCACAATGTCTGTTTCACCACATTCAGGGTAACAACTACATGGTCCATACTGGACAGATGGTGCACTGAGGACACCATGCTGATTCCTCCATACAGATGAGTAAAAAGAATGACGACAAAAATACAGCTTTTGCATTCACAGATAATGGTTACTTATTTCATCCTCTGTTAGCAGCACATTAGATAGCAGGGCCACCCATCTTATGACAATGGTGGTGCACGATATGGCAAGCCTCATGGACGGAGTAAAATGATATCAAAAGTCTCATCTGCTGTTGATTAACACACAGCATGTCATTGGTACAAGTGATGTATTTTGTCTGTCATGCTAGAAATTGGTGAGGAAAAAGAACATGACCTTACTGGACAAGTTAGCTATGAAAAGGGCTTTGCTCTGTGCAGAAAATAGTGAGCTAAGGACCATTTACTAATTTTTGCCATTCTCCCTTTTTAGTCCTGTTCACCCTGCTGCAAGGCTGAAGTTAAAGGGGCTTTCTAGCTTGCTATGAACAAGAATACTTTGCTTTTATTTAACAGTCCTTGTCAGTGTGCTTGGTGCTGGGTAAAACAAAACAGGCAGTAATGGTTGTTGCTCTGATGAACTCATAACCCACAGCTCAATTATAAGAATTACTCACACACACAAAGTTAGGCATTTGCATAACTGTTTGCAGGACTGATGCCTAAACTGACAAAGTGTATATACATGACACCAGATGATGAGGAGAAGGGGTATTCCCACTGTCTCATATACTGATTGGATGTAGTGCATTAGAGGGGGTTCTTGCATTGTTTTTGCATTCCCTAATCATTTCTTAGCAAAATAAAAAAACACACACAGTTTAGATCTTGATCCTCCCTTTGGCCAGCAGCCTACATTACTGCGTGACATGAAAAATCAGCTACCTCCCTTGCTTACACAAGGCAATCATTGAAGCACAAAAGTAACCCATTGAAACAGTGATAGCAATTGGGGGGGGGGACACATGACAAAAATGTGTCATGTATAAAATGATCTCTGACTAGCAGAACATCAGCAAAACTATTGTTTGTCATTCCTCCTTCATTAGGCTCATTGGCCCAGATTCTCCAGGCTTGTTACAACCCCTTTGCGCCACTCTGTCGGCGAAAATGAAGGTTACTCACCTTTGTGCAGTAGCTAAGGTTTGTCAAGATGCATGTCCCTGCGCTGCTCCACTATAGGTCTCCTAGCACTGGAGATCTTCTCAGCAAAGTTGAGTGGGGGGCGCACGTGCACCTCTTAAGCTCACATCTGACATTCCCGCTGTTAGGAATGTGTGTGCCCCGACACCCATCTGTTCCTTCTCTACCGCAGAGTACAGGATAAGACGACTCTGAAGCAGAGGAGAGGCAGATGGGAAGTGAAGTAGCGCAGGGACACACATCTCGAAGAACCTTGGCTACTGCACAAAGGTGAGTAATCGTCATTTCTTCGAGCAGTGTCCCCGCTGCTCCACTATCGGTGATTAACAAGCAGTGCTCTAACTGGTGAAGGGAATTTCAGAGTTTTCTTTGTTTGTTGCACTACGTACTGCCAGGCCTAAGGATCCATCAGAAGAGGCGCCTGTGTCAGTTGCATAATGTCTTATAAAAGTGTCTGCAGAAGCACAGGTGGCAGCTTTGCAAATATCTATTATCGGGACATTATTAAGAACTGCTGTAGAAGTAGAAATCGATCTCGTAGAGTGAGCTCTGATATGATATGGTGGTTTGGATCCATGCTTCTCATAGGCCAAATGAATGCACATAGAAATCCACTTGGAAAGTCTCTGATTAGAAATTGGGTTACCCTTGGAACGTTCAGCAATGGAGACGAACAGCCTTGGTGTTTTCCTGAAGTCCTTTGTCCTGTCTATGTAGTATGCCAGTGCTTGTTTGATGTCCGGGGTGTGTAATGCCATATGAGTAGGCATCGTATGACATTTAGGACAGAAGACCAGTAAGTGAAGTGTCTGACTGATGTGAAAGACTGATGAGATTTTTGGCAAGAAATTAGGATGAGGTCTAAGGGAGACTTTGTCCTTCAAGAAGATGGTAAACGGAGGGCAAGCCATTAGTGTTGCAATTTTGCCAATGCATCTAGCTGACATTATTGCTACCAAGAATGCTACCTTTAATGATATATGAAGTAACAAGCGTGTTGCTATTGGTTCAAATGGCAGTCGAGTGAGCGATCTCAAAACCAAAGATAGACCTCCTGCACCTCCATGGAACCTAACATCTGGATATGTATTCTGGATGCCATCCATGAACCATTTGATGGTATGGTGAGAGAATACAGATGAATTGTCAATCAAATTATGAAAAATCGAGATTGCCACCAAGTGTTTTCTGATGGTGTTTGTAGCTAGGTTTTTCTCTTTCAGGTTCAGGAGGCACTCAAGAATGAGTGGGATGGAACTTGGCTGTGGGTTACAGTGTCATTCCTGGCACCAAATAGAAAACCTCTTCCATTTTTGAAGGTACGTAGCTCTTATTGTAGGCTTTCTACTGTTTATAAAAATTCTTTTCACCCTCTCTGAGCATTGTTCTTCTAGGTCATCAAGCCATCAAGGAGCCACGCCATGAGGTGAAGTCTGTTGAGGTAAGTATGTTGAGTTTTACACTTGTCCTATGTGAGGAGGTCTGGAATTAGAGGGAGGGAGGTTGGCATGTCCATGGACATTTGCAGAAGAGAGGAGTACCATGTCTGTCTTGGCCATGCTGGTGCCATGAGAATGAGTCTGGCTTTGTCCTGTTAATTTCTGTATTGTTTTGGGGATCATGGGAATTGGGGGTAAGGCATACAGAAGATGACAATGCCACTGTATCAGGAATGCATCCCCTGAGGACCCCTGACCCCTCCATGCTCTTGAGCAGAACGATTCTCATTTTTTGTTGGCAGGAGTCGCAAAGAGGTCCATTGTCAGATGACCCCATCATTGAAAGATGGTATCTAGGATGGTGTTGTTCATCTCCCATTCATGGGGTTCTGCGAAGTTCCTGCTCAGCTCGTCAGCAGTCACACTGTACTTCCCATGTAAGTAGACTGCTGATATTTGTATGTTGTGATGTATACACCACTCCCATAGTCTCATCGCCTCTGAGCATAGTGACAGAGTGTACACCGCCTTGACGGTATTTTTATGGTTTTGCCTGTTATGTCTCTGAGAAAATATCAACAGGTGTTCCTCACTGCTCCAGAAGGTTCATGTGTAACTGTCTCTTCTGGCGTGACCACTTGCCCTGCACCTTTAGCTCCCCAACCTGTGAGGGTGGCATCGGTAGTCATTAGGAGAGAGGGACTTTGGTCCAGAAATGGGGCACCCTGGAGCAGGTTGTCTGGATGAGTCTACCAGGTGAGTGTGTCCTTTATGGATTGTAGTACAGAAAGCATCTGGTGTCTTGAATGCTTGTGCAGCTTGAAATTTTTGAGGAACCACATTCGTAGGTGCCTCATATGTAATCTGGCTTTGGACACCAAATAGGTTGCTGTGGCCACATGCCCCAGGAGCTGAATGCACGTAAGAGCTGTTACCTCGGGGAAGAGATGGATATCCCTTACAAGATTTCTTATGGTGTTGATGCGTTCTGTGGTGAGATAAGCCCCGCAAGGAGGAGTGTGGATCCTTGTCCCCTATAAGTTGTACTTCCTAAGAGGAAGACATTAGAGACTTCTTGTAATTTATTATCCATCCAAGAGATTGGAATAGTTGTTCCATGACTTTCACTGCTTCTTCGGCAGCTCGAAGTGCATGTGCTTTGAGGAGGATGTTGTCCAGATAGGGAAAGACTGTTATTCCCTTTTTGCATAAATGTGCGACGACTGTTGCCATAAGCTTTGAAAAGACTCTTAGGGCTATACAAAGACCAAAGTGGAGTACAGTAAATTGATAATGCTTGTCCTGGAAAATAAAATGGAGACATTTTCTGTGTGCAGGGTGGATGGTAATATGGAAATACACGTCTTTGAGGTTGAGGGACGCCAACCAGTCCTGGTGCTCTAGAGAAGAAAGTATAGTTGATAGCATTACCATTTTGAATTTCTGTACTTGAACGAACCTTTTTAGACCTCTGAGATCTAAAATCGGACTCCAACCTCCTGTTTCCTTTTGGGTTAAAAAATACTGGGAGTAGAATCCCTTCCCCTTGAACTGAGGGGGGACCTCCTCTATTGCCCTGATGTTCAATAAGTTGTTCACCTCCTCTTGTAATAGGTGTATATGAGAAGGGTCCCTGAAAAGGGACAGGGAAAGGAGTTGGGAAAAGGGCTTGGAAATGGATGGGATTAAATAACCAATGGTGATTATTTCCAAGACCCCTGTCTGTTGTGATGGAAGTCCATCGGTGGAGATATGGTAATAATTTGTTGTTGAAGAGAGGAGATGTTTTGTTGGTAATGCTGGAATTTGAGATGAGGTGGTCAGACGAACCCCTGACCAAACCCTCAAAATTATTGTTTAGGCACTGGAGGTTGAATATCAGAGGAAGACTGGTTATTTTGTCTGTGTCTTGAGTATGACTGACTGTTTCTTGGACACAGATTCTCAAATCTTCTGTGTTGTTGTTGATACAGGTATCTGCCGGTATTATACCTGGTGTTTCTCATTCTAGGCATGGGGGGTATGGGTGCCTAGAGTCTGCAGCGTAGCCCTCGAGTCTTTCAATGAATGCATAGCTTCGTTTGTTCTTTCCCCAAACAGTTGGTGTTTGTCAAGGGGGAGATCCTCGATGACAGTTTGAAGCTGTCTAGGCAACGCCACTGAATGCAGCCAGGAGGATTGTCACATGACCACTGCTGTGCCAACGGTCCATGCTGCTGTGTCCGCGATCTCCAGCACAGCCCGGAGGGCAGTTCTTGAAATTAAGAAACCTTCTTGCATGATAGAAATAAATTGTTCCTTTCAGTCCTCTGGAATAAAACTAATAAAGTCTGCAAATTTTGAATTGTCATGGTCATAATTTGATAGCAACACAGTGTAATTTGCTCTCCTTAGTTGCAATGTAGCCAATGTGTAGACCTTTCTTCCTAAGAGGTCCATTTTCTTATCTTCCTTATCTGATGGGGTTGATCTATTATGCATTTGTTTTGTTCATTGGTTTGCTGCGTTGATGGCCAATGAGTTTGCTTAAGGGTGGGTGAAAAGAAATTCATTGTTATTCAGTGTAATAAAGTACTTTTTATCAGCTTTTTTTTTTATTAGCAGGAGCTGCTAAAGCTGGATTCTGCCATATACTGTTAGCTGGCTCCATAATTCCCTCATCCATGGAGGGAGAGGCTTTAGATGATGTGCTGGCTTGTAAAATCCTGTACATCTTATGTTTAGAGGTAGGAACAGTCTGCTCTGGTATATCAATGGTTTCAGCAACCCTCTTGAAGAGTTCCTGGAAGTGCTTATTATCGTCACCCCTCGGCAATGGATCATCTCCTTGGACTATTTGGGGCAATATGACCTTGTTTTGTGCATTGGGCTATTGGAGTTGTGCAGGGGTTCCTGCAGTAGCATAGTGCTGTGAAACTTGCCCCTGATTTGGTAGTGTGGCAGGTTGTGGAGATGCATAATTCATGTAGCTTGCCCATGCTATTCAAGGTATCCCATAAGGATTGAAGGGGTACCAGGGGATATTCGTCCAAGGCCACACCTGCGCTTGCTGTGGGGCAGGAGTGGGTTGGTTCAAGTACTCCTCATTTGTTTTAACACTGTGCTCTACCTCCGATCCAGAATCTGTACCAGAATCAGATGAAGGCATTGAGGTACAGTTCTCTGAAAATGACTGTATGCCACACAGAGGTGACATAGGTGAGGAAGAATGTGGAGAAAATTTCTCCCTATAGCAGTGTTTGGTCTTTCTCCTGTGTTTCTATGGTGGAGACTGTAGCTTATGCTGAGCCTGGGGGTCTTCCCCATCATCCTGCGGCCCTGACCCTGGAGGTGCCGAGGGGAGGAGTTGTGGAGGCTGTGGTGCCATCAGCTGTAGTAAAGGTGCCAGCATTTGAGTATGTACCATTGCTGAAAACAGCGGGGCTGGCAGGGAGGGAACTGTCAAAGTCATTGTCAGCACCATCACTGATGTGCTCTGCACTGGGGTGGGAGGAGGTGGTAGTGCCAGTGCTGAGATTGGAGTACCCAGTGCCGGCACAGTCCCATTTGGGGCCCTGAGACAGAACACCTGGAGTGGCAATGATGGAGCCAGAGTAGCTATCTGCGGAGGTGGCTCTAGGGATGAAAGCCATGGTGCCAACATGGCGCTGCTTGGCTCGGACATCAAACCCCATTCTACTATTGAGCCTCTGGGGTGTACATCTGTCTTCTGCTCAGGGGTTTTGGAGGGACCTGTAGCCTCCTTCAAACCCAGGTGTCCACGGCTGTATTTAGTTTTCTTTTTCAGCCCTGGAGAGGATGAGGAGGAGCTCCTTTTTAGTGATTTGTCCCTGTTGGGAGAGTTACAGGGCTCTGATGCTGGATGAAGGCCTCTGTCCATAAGCAGGAGCTTCAGCTTCACACTCCTGTCCTTCCTTGCCCTTGATTTTAGGCTTGTGCAGTGTGGGCAGGATTGGACAACATGTCCCTCACCCAAGCACTTAATACACTTATCATGCCTGTCTGAAGTGGGCATGGGGTCTTTACAATCACTGCAGTGCTTGAATCCTGAGGCAGTCAGCAGTGTGCTGGTTGCCGCTCATCCATCTTTTCTCTCTCTTTTTTTTTTTTTTTAAATGAAAAACTAAAGCCTAACTAACTAACTAAATTAGTCTAAACCTAGGGAAAAATCCAGCAAGAATACACTGAAGTAGATAAGATCTATGAGGCGCTCTGAGCTGCTGAATCTCCATGACGGCAGTTGAGAAGGAATTGTTGGGTGACGGGGGGCATGTGCATTCCTAACGGCAGGAAAATCAGATGTGAGCTCCAGAGGTGAGCATGCCCCCAACTCGGCTCTGCTGAAATGATCTCCAGCAGTAGGTGTGGGTGCGACCACACACCTGTAGTGGAGCAGCAGGGACACTGCTCGAAGAAGAAATGGCTGTTACCCAGCCACAAATGCACAGGCAATTTGCCTTATAGTGGAACTTCCTACTAGCACATCTATACTAATATTTGATCCTTCACTTCTGCCCTCTTAGGTATGTTTGAGGGAAGAGGAGGGGCAGTAGTGGAGCTATCCTTCACAGCTGTAACCCAGCCACAGAATAAAGAACTTCCTGTCAGGAGCTTTTAGTGGTGAGAGGGCCAGATTGGCACTAGCCCCAAGAATAAGTGATGGTATTTGGATCCATGATTTTGCTGCCAACCTGCTCCTGCACCAAGCTGAGCTCTGGTACAGAACAGACCTACCCCTTTGTTTAGGGCAATCTGAACAACCCACGTTGAATGTTGAAATGTTATGTATTTTGTATTTCAGACTCACATGTCTGAATTGATATTAACTGTGGTTGTGCTTTCTAACATGCTAGAATGCCTCCTGTTACAAGAGTGCTCACAATACAAACACAGAAGGGCTATCTAGAAGAGAACAATAGGAAAAGACAGAGCAGGGAACATAGTCTTTGGTAATTTAGGTCTTCCTTCAGGAGGCAATTTTATGTTATTGATATTAAGCATTAGTAATAATTTTATTGCAGCTTGCCATGCTTGAAACAAGACATTACAAAGTGTGTATGGGAGTGGGGAGGGACTGGCTCTATAAGCTCAGTGTTTTTTACACCCAGGCTCAAGTCCCTGCTCTGATTCAGAGCAAGGACATGAAGCTGAGCATCTCACATGACAAGTGAGAGCCCTAACAACTAGAATACTGCTGTCTGGGTTGGTGTCCATCTCCCTCTAATTTTTCCAAATACTTTTTTCCCCCCAAAAAAGTCTGCAAAATGGCAAATATTTTTTCAAATTTTGTCACAAGACAAGAAATATATTTCCCCCTCAGCTTGAGGCACAAATGCTTATAGGGAGACAAAAATAGTAAGGCTCACAAACTCAGTCACCTAACTACTCCCCTTGATTTCAATAGAATTATTTGCATGTGTAGCTGCAGACAGGATCTGACAAGTATTTTGAACTGAAGCACTTTGTTTCAGCAGTCAGTTATTTCTTGGAAGTTTATTGACATTAGTGATTAGCTTTTGCCATCTTCAGGGTAAAATTAAGGCAACTAGTGGAGAATGGTGGCACAGAGCATCTCCATTCACCTCACTCAAACTCAGTGGTTTTCAAACTTTTTTTCTTGGGACCCAGCTGAAAAAATCATTTATTTGCATGACCCAACAATTACATATTTGAAAAATGCATTCCTATCTTGCGGTAGCAGCAGGAGGGGGTGCCACAAACCAGTGCCTGAGGGTCTGTGACCCAGTACTGGTCCCCCCCTAAGTTTGAAAACCACTGCTCTAACTCATACATAGATTATTGCTTAGTTTCCAATACCTCCTTGTTTTTAATACTAACATGATAAGAACGTGTATATTTTGTATCATCTTGTGTTCTCTTCATAGAGCATAGGGATCTAGCCAGGTAGCTCAGGATTTTTCCCTCCTTATTCTGAAATTTTTGTCAATGCCAAAAGCAGCTAGGTAAGAGCAGTAAATGTGGTTTAATTAAAATGAATCATCAACTGGATTATCAAAATCCAGAGAGTGTAAAAAGGCACAGTCATGGTCACCTTGTGCTGGATCACTTTTTAAAATAACCTTTGCAAATGTCCTGTCTGTTGGCTGGCTGAAGGATATTCCTTCAGTCTGGCTAGTCAGGAACTATCAAGAGAAAGGCCGTTCTTGCACTGTATTACCTTCAAGTTGTTATTGTGATGTGAGACCTGCCAACCACTTCCTGAAATCAGTTTAAAAATAACAACCACAAAAGTAGTCACTGTCCCTCAAGGGTGTGATTATATCACTTCACAGGGTGTGTTTGCAGCTCAGGTAGCCATACCTGCACTAGCCTTAATCCAGCTAGCTTGGATATTAGAGCAGTCACACCACAGAAATACAAGCCCACCCAGAAACCTCAGTGATTACTTGTAGGACTTGCCCATGTTGAAACTGTGCTGCCACGATTTCTCTGCTCCAGTACCTGAGCTATCCTGAATCTGGCTAACTCTGATATTGTACTGGAGCTGCAATCACTTCCTGTGTGTTGTGCAGGCACACCCTCCATGGGCACGAGAATATTTATCACTTAATACGTCGGTAGCAGCAAGGCTAGCTAGCCAGTGAAATGTGATGAGGCAACCATGAAAGGAGGCACTGAATGAGATAAAATAAAAACTCTTCCTGGGCAGAATGATAATTCACTGATTGTATGAGATGGATAACACAGACAAAACAACAGCTGTAAATCAGAAGAAATAAAACAAGCTTCTGATAAGACCCACCCGGGGAGAGACAGCAAAGGAATAGGCTGCAAGCTAGAAGCCCTGGAAAAAAACATGATCCCATTAAAAAGATACTTTTGTCATTGCTTCGTAATGGGAAGAGGTTTATAATGCTTTATGAAGTCTTCATTTGGGGTACTAATTACAAGCTGACAATACTATTTTGAATTATTACTTTTTTTCTAATTTATTATTAATTATCATTACTGCTACTACATCATTGTTTTGTTTATGAAGAATGTATAAAACCTTCCCATTCTACTGTAGCTGATTAATCTTGCCTTCCAAAGGCACAATGGGATAGGGTTACCAGATACCAAAGCATGGAAAGGAGGACATTGCAGGACACCTGGAGAAAGTGTAGTATTAATGTAATATTCTCCTGTGTTTAGGTGGCCCTGGAAGGTGTTCCGGGGCATTCTAGCATACTTTAACCCCTGTAAGTAAAGTGCTAGACAAAAATCAAGTATTTTTAAAATGCCTGCCGGACGGAGGATGTGAAGGTAAAAAGGAGGACATCTCGTCCTTTTGCCTGACATCTGGTAGCCCTACAGTGGGATAGCTCCTGGAATCAGTTCCTTAGGGTTGGTCTATGCTACAAAATAGAGACGCCGGTGAAGAGTCTCAGAGGCTGGGTCAACTGATTTAGGCTCATGGAGTGCGGACTGTGGGACTAAAATCAGCAAGCTAGATATTTCTGCTTGGACTGGAGCCTGGGTTCTGAAACCTGCTGAGTGTTAGGGTCTCATAGCTCAGGCTTCAGTCCCAGAGGGGAACATCTTCACTCTTGTTTATAGTCCCCTGGCCCAAGCCCCTTGAGTCCAACTCAGTTGACTGAGGATCTGAGAGTGAGTGCCAGGGGTTTTACTTTGCAGCACAGACATATCCTTAGTTAACTTACCCATACCCTTTCCAATAGCTTCAGTAAGCATTGGATCCAGACCTTTTTTGCTTGCTTTTCAATAAAAAGGTTTTCTAACTGCAATCAGAAAGGTTTTCTTCTCTCTTAGGGGGATGAAATGTACTCCAAGTTCAGTACTCTAGTCCCCTCCACTGAGCTCACCATGAAAGGAAGAAATGAAAAGAGAACCTGAATCTTGCACACTTGCCACCGACCACTCTGATCACTTCGTTTGGGTTATGTGTATACACTGTAATCAGAGTTGAGACTGCAGCACATGCAAACATGCCTGAGCTAGCTTTGATCTCACTCACTTGAGCAACGCCAGTAGCGAAAATTTCCAGAGTGGTAGCCATGTTAGTCTGTGTCCAGCAAGAACAAAAGTCCTGTGGCACTTTAAAGTCTTAACAGCAGTGAAGCATCAAAGGTTAGCCCCCAAGTACACAGACAGGATCCCAGGCAGGCTTGCATAGCGCACACTCTTGGGGATATACTGCTGTTGTTCATAACTAACTGGGGTATGATTACATGTGCTGCAGTCATAGTTCTTTGACTGCAGCGCAGGATTACCCCTAAAGATGCATCTTTTTTCTTACCTTAGCCTACATCTGTCTCATTTCATTAGCTTGTAAGCCCTTTGAGGCAGGAATTGTCTCTTACTATGTGCCATTGCAGAGTGGAGCCCAACAGATGTGACTGTAATACGTACCTCTTCATCAGCACACCACATGAAAGCCAGAAAGCCATTTGTAAAAGCATAACTTATGAAGTTAATTGGTGCAAAATAAAACAATATACACTGAATGACACTTTGAAATGATCATGAATACATCTTCAAAAAAAAAATCTTACTAAGCTATTTTAACAGTCCTCAAAAATGATATAAATGAAAAAATACAGTGTTAACCAACTTAAAAACAAACCAGGAGTCCAGTGGCACTTTTAAAGACAAATTTATTTATTGCATTCACATGAGCTTTCGCGGGAGAAAATCTCTCTTCAGATGTTTTGCGATTTAGATTATGTACAGCAAAAATAATGGAAGTCTTGTGGCTTAAAGACTAATAAATTTCTTCAGGCATAAGTTACATGGGCTCCAACCCACTTTGTCAGAACTACCTGTATTATCCTCTAAGAAAAGTGACAGTTTTAACTGAGAAGTTTGATGAAATGTGAGCAGAGGGTTGGCTCCCAGGTACTTCAGATGCCTCCAAATACCACATTGGAATTCATCTCCTGGTAGAAGCAGCCTCATCCAAGTACTGTGGTGGAAATCAGCACTTGTTCACTTTGCACAGTAGCAGCTACATCATGTCCATGCTGCTCTTCTGTAGTAATTCGGTTTTACCTGTTATTTGAGTCATTATATTTTTACACTACAATTTGAGATTGAGCTTGTAAATTAGATCAGCAAAACAGGAACTGACTGAGCAGAGGCTAAAACAAAAGCTATTTTGGCCACATGAGAAAAAGCTGTAGCATTTTAACGAGGTGCCCATTCACAATTGTCAAAACTGATGAGATTTATTTCTAATCACTGGATTGAGTAAGCACCTCTTGTCATATGAAGGTGCTTTCATTTCTCTTTTGTCACTGGAAGGGTCAAGGATAACTCAAAGTTACAGCAAAGGGGAAAAATATGTGTAGAAGCGAAAAGGCTCTTTTTAAGCTGATGCAAGAGTGTAACTGCTCCTCAGTTTTTATTTTATTTACATAAATGGTTTTGATGAAGCTGATAAGAAAAATTGTCCCATCATTCACCATACACATTTAGAATTCAGTAAAACAAAGAAGGAGTCCTGTGGCACTTGAAGACTAAGAAATTTGTGTGCTGCAGGACTCCTTATTTGTTTTACTGAACTAGACTAACACAGATGCCCCTTTGGAATTCAGAATTCAGTAATACTGGCTGCCAAAGTTAAGGACAAGCATCTCTCTTCTCTCAGATATTGTGAAATATCTTCTTGGTGTGTTGTTGAGGTAGACTCAGACCCTAATCAATGGTGAGCACATTTTGAATTCTGTTTACTCCCAAAGATCTGATGACTTCAGGTCTACTTCTGTAAAAACAAGCCACTTCATGTTCTTTCCTGAGAGATGTGCATAACTTTAAAAACAAACAAATGACCAAAAAAACACTCCACCTTGCACAACCCCCCTTTGTCAGAAGTGACTTCTTGAACCCTTCAGTATAAAATTATTTTAAATAAAAATACTGTACTGGGAGTCTTTCTTTCTACATTTGACTTAAGAAAGGTATAAAAGAATCAGAGTAGAATAAATGTGATCATGTGTAACATTACTTTGCTATAGAACCCATGACAGCACAAGTTGGTCATTTCCAAAGATGGAATTTCTAATTAAAAATAATAATGAACTTTAGTTCAATTACTTGTAAATGTGCCAATTTATATTGTTTATATTCTCGTGGTAAAAACATACAACTGCGGTATCAGAGAATCATTTCCCTTTACCCCCTTTGTGCCACAGTTCTCATATTTACGAAAAAGGAATACAAACAGATACCTATTGCACCGCAAGGGAGGGAGCCTGGAAATTTTAAGAGGAAAGATGTTCTACAATGCCAAGGAATTCTTTACACACATGTAATTGTTTCCCATTCTTTGTCATGTATTTTGAGTTTTCCACAAACTCTGTAAATTTAGCAAAGGTCAGTATTCCACCTTTCATGAGGTCATCTGTGACCTACCTATCAATCTGTTTTGGTCCACAAGTAAAGCTTGGCATTTTAGCATGACTTTTCCCTTACTCTGAAGAAAAAAATCCTATCAACAAAATCAATGCAAAACATAACTGGAAACAAGCATGCTCAATGGAATGGTGAAAAGTGTTTCATTAATAGTGGCAATATTTTTCTATACCCTTTTCCCTCTACTTTTCATTCATTCAATATCAAACAATGACTAGCAAGCAACAGCTTTATTTTCACAGGCGTGTTTATGATAAAACCTCAGTCTTTTAAAGGAATCTTCTGGGGATGCTGCACCCAAGAATAACATCTTCCTCCTACTAAAGAACACAAGGGTTTGAATTTGTTGCTTGACCTGTTCAGTAATGTGAGATTTAGGGGGTCACTTGGAGAAGCTAACAGATAAAACTAGAAAAAAGAATTGTTCACCAAAGTATATAGCCAAATCTTTAAAATCCAAAAAAATGCCAGAAGTTCTGTTATGGAAGAGACCTATGATGTTATACCACCCCATTTCTGGCCAAAGCCAGCAGTTCACTGCAGTATATTTGCTGTGTTTTTCCAGCAAACAAACAAGCAAAACAAACAAACAAAAAAAAACACAAGGAGTCATGTGGCACTTAAAGACTAACAGTTATTTTTCGCATGAGCTTTCGTGGGAGAAAATCCCACTTCGTCAGATGCTTCGAAGATGGGTGAACTTACAGAATGTAATGAAAATAAATGCAAAGGGGTGTAAAACATAGGATCAGATCATACAGTAACAGCAAATCAGAGCAGTTGTTAAAGTGCCACACAACTCCTTGGTTTTTTTGCTGGACTAGACTAACACGGCTATCCCTTTGGAAACTGTGTTTTTTCAGTCTAGTTTTAAACATTAAAAAAAGAAAGCTCCACATTTTTCTCTGAGAGACTGTTCCAATGTAAAAGGAAATTACTCCAAATATTCACCATACATCTTCCCTCCAGACTGAATGCCATTTCTCTTAATATTATTGGATTACTTTAAACAACGGCTTTCTATCCTTGGTGCACACACATTTCAAACAGATTTACATCTTTTAATCTTTCCTCATAAAAGTGTTAATACCTTTAATCTCCTGATCATTTTTTGTTGATCTTCTCTGAACTGGTCAATATCTTCCCTTAATATGGTATCAGAAATGGACATAATATTCTATGTGAAGTTGTCTTAGAAAAGGCTCATTTCCTCACTGCTTTGTGACAAACTGCCTCGGCAGCCTGCATCGATCATTATACTGCCATACTATGTTGCATACAGATGTCTAAAGTTGGTATCTATCACTTGAAAGCATTACTATTACCCACATTTCTTCCTCATATTAAATATCTGTATTCAGATTATTTTACCTCAGCTGACTAGCTTGTAGCTCACTTCTGCGGGAAGCACTTTAATCAGAAACTATGTTTGGAAAATATGAACAACATTGTTTATTACACACACACTAAAATAAGCTCCTAACTAAACTATAAATATAGCTGTGATTTTTCTAACCATGACACTTACAAACACAGTTTAGCTGGAACCACAAAGCAGCTATTTTCAAAAGACAATGACGAGAGAGTAATGCTGTGTGCCTTCACCTATCACATCACTTCTCTATGCCCTACTTTACACTGAGCTGTGTTTTCAGCAGCAATCAACTGGCATTTATGCAAGGCACGTAAAATGCCTTGTGTAAATGTCGGTGATTTTCTTGCCCACTGGGATACACTCAGGAAAGCCAATCACAAACATCTTGTGGCTGGTTTTCCCGTACTTCTCCTGGGGACCAGGACTTATGGAGCCGACTTCTGGGAGTGCAGCGGCGAGTTCAGACTCACTACTAAGCGCTTCCTGAACACCAGGCTGATGGCGGCGATTTTACCACTGTCAATATAGACATGGGTGGAGACATGCACTCTGAGGTGCCCTGTCATGCAGACAGCTGTGAAGAAGAAGTTCCTACCAGAGCAGTCATATACACATGATTAAGAAACCCTGTTTACACAGAAAAGTAGAACCTAGTTACAGGAAAACAACTAGGTAGCATGGTAGGCCATTACACAGATGACTTAATACCACCTGCTATACTTACTAAGATCTGGCCTACATGGCAAAATATTTTGATGTGACTTAAGCTGTTTAATTAAACTGATGTTGTTGTACTGGTCTAAACCAACGGTTGGCAACCCTCAGCACATCTTCCAAAAATGACACAGGGGATGAGCCTGCACGGCATATGTGCTGCTCAGGCTCCCCTGCTGGTGGAAATCCCACAGCACGGCCTGGGGCGGCATGAGCCACTTTCCAAGGTTTAAGGCCGCCACTGGCCACTCTTACCTACTGGGGAGCATAGCCAGCAAGGACAAAAACTGCAGCACACAGCTCCTGGGCCCTGCTGGGCAGGGCTAGAGGGGAGCAGGGCAGGTTGGCCAGCTCACAGCCACTGCTGCTAGCAGGAGCCAGTCCCAACCCCGACCCCTGGAGACCACCCACTGCTGCTGGTGGGAGCCAACCCCAAACCCCAGAGGCTGCCCGGTGGCAGGAGTGGGTACAGACCACGGACCCCACCAGAAGGCCTGGCCCTGCCCCTGGCACCCACTGAGGGTGCAGTGGGCAGGGCTAGGATGGGGGCTGGAAAAGGTTGCCAACCCCTGGTCTAACCTCCTATGTAGACACTTAATTCTAGTACAAGAGTTGCTTTTTTCAGTTTAGATTATATAATTTTAGGAAGAGATGAAACCAAACTGAAAAAGCCATTCTGATAATGTAATGAGAGGTGTCCAAGATGGGGGTTATACAAGCATAACTAAATCAGTATGACTGGTAAAATTTCCCTATACAGATAGGACCTAACAGTGTATTAACCAGATATCAAAAACTTCATTTAAATACAATGATTTAATTGCTAACTGACAATGAATATGGTTAAAAGTTATAATTCATGTACTGCCAAGAAGATACAAGACAATTATTGTAAGCAGTTAAAAACTCCCTGTGGTTTGACTCCTGAAGTTTCTAACTGATGGCATAGAGGGGCACGACTTTTTCAGGAGATTGATCCAATCTGTATGGACTCACTCTGCTCCCATGCTGCTTACTGCCTCCCAACATTTCAAGCTAAAATGTGCCCCCCTGCAGCTACTGCCTAACTCCTCCTCAAAGACTACAGTGGAAAGAAATAATAATACTAAAAGTTTATTGCATCAGCAATATTTATAATTCTATTTATTTATTCCCTAGAAATGGAGTGTGGGCAAGAGAGGATTTTGATATTTGGCAAAACACCAGAGAGCAGTTATCCCTTCCTTGCTGGATCACTGCAGAGCAGCCATGGGAAACAGTGTCCATGGGGTCCATGTAAGCAAGGAGCAGATCACGGAGCTGCTACTGCCTCTTTCTACTTTACTATACCCCAGATCTGATATGTTTTGTTCTTTCCACTCACAGAAATGCAGGGCAAGTTTTTGTCCCAGTGAAGGGTTGCTATCAGAATATGATCAAAACAGCAGCAGCATTTTAGGAACTTTTGGCCACATGTTCACAACTAAAAGCAATACATATCACCTACTAAACTGAAAACAATAGCCTGAAATTAATTTCTTCTTTCAGTAACACATTACAGTTGCCTTCATATTAGATATTAGTCGAGGACTAAAGACACATTTTTAAAGACATGGCTATGAGATCATTTAAAATATGCCATAAGGTAACAGAGGCACACAATTAGAAAAGACCAAGCCTGTAATTTTAGATTGTAAGGTTCATTCTGTCTCCTTTATATTAAGTTTTAGACCTTCAAATAACTTCACAAGGTGACAAACAGTCTGAATTTACAATTAGCATGAGTTAAAAGATACTTAAATATCTCATTACACTCCTGTGTCCAAATGGGAGTTGTACCTCTGTCTTGTTTTGTTTTAAAACGCCAACCACCTTCCACCCTGTGTACGGCTAATGTTGTGAACAGTTGTTTGTTTAGTCTAATATATCTAATAGGGTGGTGCATAGGTTTGCAGACCATATTGGATGGATTTGTATAACTCCTTACCACTGGATGGCTTCTTAGATGGCTTAAAAGATCTCAGTGATATTAACATGCATCATTATAAACCCAACACAGCTCTTATTCCTAAACAAGTAGAGTTTTATTTCTGAGGGAAAAGAAAACTACCATCTAGGTCAGACTTGAGTTCCTCTGGCTCAAAGCCTCAAAGCAATTGGTGAGCAAGCATTAAATTGGCAACTTCAGTCTCAAAAAACTCCAACAAGAGCTCAGAGAATAAAAATTGCCCGGAAACAGCTCCAAGTCAGGCTAGGTCTAAGCTGGCATGGCAACAAGCCAGAGAAGTTTTGCAATGTCTAAAGATGATTTATTTTAATAAAATCATCATCATCATCATCATCATCATCCATTTATCACACTATGAAATAATTTTAGGTGAACAATAAGACATGCCCTGGGTTTGTAAAGTAAGAAACTTCATTATTCCTCCCATGGACTGGAAATGTCAAAGCTGCATTCTAGGTTCCACATCTTATAAACTGACAAAAATAATACATCGACAGCAGATGATGAAGTCCCAATATTCTGCATGAAATTACAGTATTACAAATTCTTCACCGGCCTGAGCCTTAAAAATATTTATGCCTTGGTCATATCAGCACTCCCCCCAACCTGCCCCAATATGTTGGTTAATCATCTCTGTCTCGCTAACACAATTGTTTAAGAAACCCTGGCAACAAGTACTTCATTTTGTCAATGATTTCACTTTCAAAAGCAAAGAATAAATGTTTAACTCTTGGAGCGCTGCTGTCTGTCATGGGGCACAGAAATTAAATTAACAAAGATAACTTGTATAAAATACTTTTATCTGTTATAAAAAGGCACCTGGACCAAACTGTTGCACTATTACCACATTTCAGTCTTGATTCCAGCAGATTGTGATTTGTGTACTTGGATTAGGAAGTTTCTTTGTCAATGCCAACTGTAAAATTTGTTTTTTGGTCAATTTGGGTATTTTGACCAACAAAACTTCCTTACCTCCTTATCAATGAGCAAGCTGTCAGTTAGAAACTTGAGACATTTAGGACAGTGGTTCCCAACCTTTTTGAGTATGAGGACTCCTTTTTAATGTCATAAAATTTCATGGACCCCCAAGTGATAACAGTTGTTATTGTGGACTGACTGCAGGCAGCGATGCTGCAGAAGGGCAATGGAGGACCTGGCCCCCGCCTGCTCCAAAGGCATGGAGATATTAACAGGGTGAGGCTGCTCACAGCAGTCAAATTTATTTAGAGCAGAGGTGTCAACTCATTCAATGTGGGGGGACCACACTGGAACGCAGGACACCTGTCACGGGCTGTGTGGTTGCCTGGGCTCCTCAGCCCTTTCCCTCTTCATGTTCAGAGCAGCATGGGCTCCCCTTCTCCCTCCCCAACCTCACAGGCTCTCCCACGCTTACTCTCAGGCCTCTCCCACATTCCTCTTCCCTTTCCAAGTCCCCTACCTCCTGGTGGCAGGCAAAAAAATCAGTCTCAGTCACAGGCAGGCTGGGCTCCTCCTTCACTTCCTCCTGGCCCCCTCACTATAAGTCATTCAGAATGCTGACCTATGGTTGGCTCAGTCCCAGCTGGCCTTTGATTGGCTTGTTCCTTTGTGAGCCCCAGCCACTTTGTCCTTTTTTACTTGTGATTCATGCAATGTGTTGTCAATCAAATTAGCATGTTGACTGACTGTGAACAGTTGGGGTGGAGGGCACTGCGGTGGCTCTCCAGAGCCCACCTACCCTGCTGTGACTGAGACTTGATTGATTGGCAGACCACAGCAGAGCTGAGCTGGGATTGGCTGGAGCGCTTCCTTTGTTCCCCTGGGCTCTCACTGGGATCATGTGAGTGAGTCAGAAGCACACCTAGCCCTGCTGCACCAGGAACCTGTCTTTGGAGTTTGCTGCTGCAGAGAGCTTCCAGGCACAGCCCAGGCAGCAACTCTGTGGGCTGGATCAGTGGCCTTGGCAGGCTGAATACACCCCCCCCCACCCCAGCTGTAAGTTTGACACCACTGATTTAGAGCCCTCTCCAACATGGATCACCAGCTGGCAGCGGCTGGGGCCGGATGTATACACAGACCCCCAGCAATAACTCTGCAGACCCCCAGGGGTCCTTGGACCACAGGTTGGAAACCACTGATTAGGACTCTGCTTGACTGCCTGACATCCCAAAAAATAAAAGATGCAGAGAGAGACCAATAATCCATAGGAAGAAAGAAAACATTATATTATACTGGCAGGGTAATAACATCACTAAAACTTAAGAATCTGGCAGCATTTATCTTATAACAATTTCCAAGCGCTACAATATTCTATTTTGGCTGAAATTAGGCATGAAATGCTATCATTAGACAGATCCATATTTGGTCCTTAAACTTAGTTTCTCACTTTACCAATGATGGGCCAAAGCAGAATAGCTCCTTGCAATTCAGGAGCTTTGTGCCAGTTCTATAACACACTTGGGTTGCTCCTTAAAGTAGAGATCTTGGGAAAGATGTTCTAATAATGCAAGACAACTTCAGAAGGAATAATGCCACAGTTTCCTACAAATTCTTCCCTCTAGTTCAGCAATTCATCTAGTAGTATGTGAGACTCATAGATGTCAATTTGTATGTTTCTTCCACTGATCTCCAGTTACATTTTACAAAGGTCCTTCCCCATACTACTGAACTGTAAACTGGTGACTGCTTATGATTCACCTTTGCTGCTGATGGATAGCGCAACACAACACATTACTGTCATGGAATATAATCCAGGGCTTTATTCCACATAATCTTGCAAGAACATGGACTAGTATGGAGTGGACATCTATAGTAAACTTTCAGTGAATATCACGACAGAAGGATTTAGTTGTGAAGCAGTCCCCCAGAGTACAACCTAAAAACTTGGGGAACAGTGTGCCCTCTTCACTCTGCAGTCTGTGCTGTCCTTTACAATGCCTTGCTGGTGACAAGCAGCACACCCATGCAGGCACTGTTATCTCTAACCCAACAGCATGCAGGGCACCATGCCCAGCTAGATCACATGAATGTTTACCTAGGTGCTTCTCTGTGATGCTATCAGCAAGCTACATTGGCACAGGCATTCACAGGCACAGACACACCAATTGCTTTGCCTAGCCACTCATGAACCAACAACAGAGAGGCATAAGTCAATTCTCTAGCACTGTATCTCAGAGTTATACCTTCTTGCAGAGGCCAGAAACCTGGCCAGTGTAGATTCATTATTCAGTTTGCCACTTCAAAGGAAAGTGGGAACATGCCAGCCTTTGTAACTCAAGCAGATCTTGGAGTCACATCAACCAAAGCAAGAGTTTCAGATAAAATATAAAACAGATTGATTAACTATAAAAGAGAGAATTCTAAGTGGCCAGGTGTAAAGAGATTAAAAGAAGTTACCAAAGAAATAAACATTAAGATTGCAGTTTAAGTTCTACACACAAAAAGGATTTAAACCTAAAAATTTCTGAGATAGTACACGCAAACTACCTAACCCACAGTTCACAGGCAAAATTTGCTTTCCCTGCCTGGGACCATCCCTTTCCCAGTTCAAAGTACTTTTTTTTTTTCCCCCAGATGCTCCTTCTGGTTTTTGGTTAGGGGGAGAGAGAAGCTAAGATGATGTGGTTCTTCTCCTTTTATAGCTATGCTCAGATTGCTGAAAGAGTTCATGGATGTGACATGGGGAAGGTTCATCCCTAGTCAATCACTATCCCATTGTGTACATGCTTCCTTGGTGAAATTTCTGGATTGAGAAAGCAGATAAGTCCTTGATAGACCATTAGGCGCATCTGGCCATTTCATTGTTGTGCCTGAATAGCTGACTTAGATATTTCCTACCTCACAACACATTCTAGTAGCATTTACAATATTCTATAACTTCACATACTATGGTAACATGTAAAATCCAACAGGACATTAATGTTTAACAGAAGACTTTTAAACTAATACCTAACAAAACTTACTTTATATAGAACATATTAGATGACACTGGTGAAGATGAAGTTTCTGGGATATTATCAGACAGTGTCACAGTAGGCTACAAGCTCTTATAAATCACAGCAATCTGGGACATCTGTATGTGTAATTTATGAATTCTGTTTTATATTGGAGGCTCTTTATATGCATCTGTGTCAAACTGAAGGCTTCATTTTGGAAGTGGTGGGTGGGATTCTCACTTTGGTTGCATGGCTTCTGGTTTTGGAGATCATCACATTAAAATAATTCTATAAGTTGAAGCAAAATGCCTCTTGGCATTATTTCTGGAGACCTAAACCTTTGATCGTGAGGTTAACCCCAAATTGAAAAGCATTGACTATTCTATAGAAAATAATTGACTTGAGACTTTTATTTTCCTTTTCCCCATGGGATTGCTAGATAACAGCTTTGTTGTGGTAGGTAAGGAACCTCTGATGACATCTGAAAAGACTGAAAACTCCTCATATCTATCAGCACTTTGTGGTGGCTAGCCATCATTCCTCCAGATGTAGAAGGTATTTGGACATGAGAAACTATATCTTTCATCACCTATAGTGCTAGGTTTGGGTGGGGACTTCACTGCCATTTACTCTGAGATTCCAATTTCTACCTTTTTGTTATTCAGTTTAAACTGTTTTAAGGAAACATTGAACAAGAAAGTCAGCTGGCCAACCAGGAGAAGTTTATGAGCTTAATTTGAGTTTCATCACACTACACACTTTGAAGCATCAGATCCTAGCACTATTAAAACAATGAATGATTCATCATCTAGATTAAAATTCTTGCATATTATGCCAAAGATAATATTCTTCCCCTGAGATGGGATTCAGGAAAAGAACCCACTTGCTGTTTGAGTTCCAAGAAATCTAGTGTTCTCAGAAAAGATCACAGACTTTCTGACACTAGATTGTGAAGGATGCACATTTCTGTTCCCTCAGCTTGAAACCTCTCATGGTATTACCTTTCTGGGCATTAAAACAAAATGAATGCCTTTTCTGTTCAGAGCAAATCCAAGCAATTCAAATTCAGAGCATACACTACTCTGTCCTCCAGTTCTAGAGGCTACAATCTTGAAACAACATGGTTAACAATAGTCTGAAGGCTTTGAACAAAGGTTCCTCATACTGTGTGTGCACCTACACTACACTTCACTGTGTACGCAGTGAAGCAGAGAGGCCATAGTAGCACAAATGCCCACTCATTAGCCAGCCGTACAATAAGAGGTTGCAATGGTAAAAGAAGTGAGAACTGCCTCCATCATGTAGGGAGTCTCAGGGTTGACCTGTGTCCAGGGCCACTATGGTAGAAATCTGATGGCCTAGGAAGATGGAACAACCTTGGAATTTTCATCAGGTTGGATTTCAGACTTTTTATGAGTGTGGAAGTATTTGAGAAGAAAAGAGAGAAACCAGTTAGTGCATGGTTACATGTGAGCCTATTTGTAATCCAGAACTAGTGGATGCTGTCTGGGAGGCAGAGAGACTGGGTCATCCTGAGGCAGCCTTTGCTTCAATGGCATCCCCAAAGTCTTCCATGAGTTACTGTGTCAGTTTAGTGTATTGAAAGTGATTGGAAGTTAAAATGAAAACCAGCCCCCTAGACATGTTTTTCCCATCTCTTTCAAAAAGATGAAAGGTGAGCTGTGCTTTCAGGAACAAAGCTCAATAGACTTCTTATGGAGAAAGAAAGGATCCTTCCTGCAGATGAATATCAAGCAGTACTGGATGCAAATTTATCTATGACTGCATGATAAGGTCATTTTACAATGGAATTTTGGATTTTTGAACTTTAGCTTTCACCTCGCATCAATACTAGAAAACTGTTGAAGTGTTATTCCCAAATGCCTAAACTAAGCCAGTACTCAACAAAATTTGCTCCCAGCTAGACACCAGCAGTTTTATTTTTGCTCACTAGAGGGTGCTCCTCCGTGGCATTTCTGCAGTCAGGCTACAAAGCACAGTCACCATGATGACTGACACCTAGGTTTTGTTGAGTCCCAAAGTAAGCTTGACCAAAGATTCTTAATAAAGAATAAAAACGTACATACTCCATTAAAAGTGATTCACCCACAGATGCCATAGAGCCTCCTTGCTTTCAAATACAAGATACAAGTCACCACATGGTGGTATGAACTTAGGTGACAAGTTCCTGAGGGGTAGCCATATTAGTGTCTCAGCAAAACAAACAAGGAGTCCTGTGGCAATTCCAAAGACTAATGAATGTATTTATTACATTTTGACAGCTTATGCAATAAATATATAGATTAGTCTTTTAATCTATATATTTATTGCATAAGCTGTCAAAATGTAATAAATACATTCATTAGTCTTTGGAATTGCCACAGGACTCCTTGTTTGTTTTGCTAAATAGCTAGATGTTTCCCTGGACCCATCTAAAACATAGGAGTCTGAAAACATCTTAGTAACTGATTCTCTTATAAAATACCTGGTAGATTTTAACACAAGTACCCCTAAAACAAGCTTTCTTGGGGTAGTTTGGCCTCCCACAGCCAATGGGAAGAGACAAGTCCTAAAAAATTAAAGGAAGGTAAATTAAACCATCCAAATTCTTTTTGAAGCTGTTAAAGGTTTCAGTTTAAATTCTGCTTAAGTTTCAGGAAAAAGGTTAGAGATGAGTGGGGTTTTTTTTTGTTTTTGTTTTTTTTTAAATAAGCAAGCCTATCTTTAAAAGAAACCTGGTGGTGTGGCTGAGGTGGGCTAGAAATAAAACTGTAGTGGCTTGTACTATCTAACCAGAAGTCACCACTCTCCGGCCACCCAGCTCTGAAGGGAGTGCCATGGCAGCAGCAGTGCAGAAGTAAAGATGACAATACCATAGCATCCACCTTTACCTCCAGCACCCTTTGCACCACCCTTGCCTCCATCAGCTCATCCACTCCCTGTTCTCTCTCCTCTTCTCCCTAAAAGAACCCCATGCATTCTAAGCACATATCCACAGCCCAAAATATAGCTCAGATCCCTAAGCCCCCATAGGTACCCAGCCTATAGCCCCTGCACACACATGCTTCCCATAGCCTGACCCCTCCTGCCCACTCACACAGCTTCTATGCCCCCTTGAGCCCTCCACAACTTACTCCCCCACAGCACCTATCAGAGCAGGTATCCTTATCCACAGCCCTGGGAGCAGAGACAAACCTGGCTCAAAGACATCATGGCAGGATGCAAGAAACTTCTCTGTCTTTATGGAGACTCAGTATAGTCAACCAGTCCAGAGAGGCACATTGAGCCTCTCTCCTCTACCTAAATGGACTTCACTTTCCTATTCACATTCTTCATTTCTGACTGGTGCACAAGGGAACTTCCCACCTCCCCCAACTGCACCTGAGCCATCCAAGTCAGAACGGCTTCCTCCCAAGAAGGGTGTTTAAATATGGTTTCTTGCTTGCCAATTGGCCCATGAGAAGAGCAACTGGGGTTGTAATTGGAGGCCAGACCAGGAGCTCCCCCTCCTTTGCTAGGCTGCACCTCATGGCTGGGAGCCCTGCATCCCTTGCCATTCTCTCAGGTACTCCCCAAGCCACTATGTGTGAGGTTCAAGTAGGCTGTATGCAGCAGCCCCGACAGCTGCAAGGAGCAGTAGTGGAGAAGGGCATACCCTGCCACTCCTACTTCTTCATGGCTGCTGGGGACAGTATTGCCATCAGAGCTGGATGCCAGGCTACCAGCCACCACTTTCCAGTCACCCAGCTCCAAAGGCAGCGTTGCCTCCAGCAACAGTGGAGAAGTAGGAGTGGCAGCAATTCCATGTTCCATGAACATGGCAGCTAAAGAGTTTGACCTTTGCACTGGGAGGGGGAGGCCATGGCCAATTCTGGTGTCTCTATCCCTGCAGTAACCCCCACCAGTGCCTCCCCCAAAACTCATAAAACTCTGCATGTAGCACTTTAGGTTCTGCCAGGTGAGGGTAAATGCAAAGATATATCCTTAAAAAGAGCACATCACTGTGTATTGCAAGATTAAGGTACTTTGCCATGGGTTAATTTGACTTTCAATTTCTTTTCTTTCATGGGTTTAAACAAACAAACACAAATCCTCAACATGACTTGACTAGAGTTAGCTTAACTTTTAATTTCAGTTTTTGTGTCAGCATTTTACAAATCGTTACATCCCACTGTTGGTAAAAGCAGCCTCTTGATCACTATACCATAACTGTGTTTGCTAACATTGGGTTCAAACATCTTTTGATGTGGAATATGATTTAATTCAATTAAAAAAACAAACAAACAAAAAAGCTTTGCCTGCGGAGCTGTGGGGGTCAAGGAACAAAGATTCCCTTTCATAAAGTATGAACAACAATAATCTGGTCACACATTGAAGATTTGAGGTAGGGTTTTATATTACAAGAAAGCATTATACATAATGCCATTACACCACAAATACAATGTAATGGTTGATGATTGTACCCTTGAGACTTAGAATTGGTTAACAGCCTATCATATATTATTTTTACTTCATACTAAGGTTTAGGCCCCCACCCAGAAAGGCTCAAACATAACTTAGACATGTTTATTGAAAGTCATGAAGCTGAACAAAGCACTAACACCTACATATGCATAGCTTATAGAGAAATTTGTATTACTTAAGGAATCATCTTTTGCAAGAGGGAAAACATTATGATAAGTTTAAATACAATGCTGAAAAATTTGAGAATTTGAATCTCAATCAGATCCCCAGAAGTTAATTTTCTGCACAGGAAAAGTTTGAGGTAATGGCAAAAAAAAATTACTAAATGAGACAGAAAATTAGAAGAATAAGGAGCATATCATAGGATTTTGTAAAGAACCTCACAACCCTTGCTGGTCATATGATCAAACTCAGTGCTGGCAGGCTAAAAGAAAAACAATTTAGATTTCAGAAGACAAAAGCCATTCTCTGCCATAAGTAATACATAAACCCTAAACTCACTTAATTCTGCTTTCCAGAGCTGGTCATAGGATGGGCTTTTTTCCTGTGACATTCTATATATCATGACTTGCGTCTCTATTTCCATTATGTGACAGTAACAATATGCTTTCACTTTTAAGCAACGGTATCTGGGTATTGTTAGTTGTAGTCACTTGTTAACTGGCACTTCAGAAAGGATGTGATTAAGCTTCAGAAAGAGTAAAAAGTGAGAGATCTGAGCAGAAGATCACAAGCAAAGAAATTTGTGAACCATGTCCCCATATAGTAGCTCAAGGTGACTGAGCTAAAGATAGGGAGTTCACTTGAAGGGCAAAATAATCTGCAGGACATGAAGTCTGACTACAGTCTTGCACACACATGGCAGACATTACACCTTGTACCTCATCCATAAATAAGTCATCATATAATAGATATTTAAAACAAGCCAAAGTAAGAAAATTAAGAAAGGTTTATAAAATATAATACAAATAGAAATATTTTCACAACATGAAAAACTATCTTCAGTGGCAATAGGAGTTATATACAATCCTCATTTGCTGCATTGTGAATCCATTCACAGTGCTTTTGGGCTGTTGCATGAGTACTAGAAAAGTGAAACTAACAATGAAGAAAAGTGAAAGTGACTGGACTGCTTTCATTTTCTAAGCAGTGTGAATTGCCAAAGTTAAACAAATAGCCTAAAAGATGCAAAAGATATTAGTCAAGATTTAAAAAGGGGCTAGTGATTGTGGGTTCCTAATTAAAAGGTTTCCATTATTGGAAAATAGGGTGGCTGGTACTTTCTGAGATCAGGCCCTTTAAAAAGGCCCAAAGCTGAGCATCCAAAAGGAATTGTTATTTTGGAAAATTTTAGTCATTAAATTTTTAGAACAAGCAAGCTATTAGTTGCATGGGGATGAAAATGATGCTATTATATTATTGTTCTACATATACAATTATCTAATCAATCTCTTCCTTTTAATAGTTAGGTAGGAAGGCTACATATATACAGTTGTAAGATAGCAAGATGGGCCCCTTTATATAGGGAGGCAAGTTGGCCACCCTGCCCTTAAGGGAGCAGAGCCAGTGACAGCCTGTCTGGCCAGAGACAGGGGGTGGGACAGGAAGTATAAAAGGTAGACCCTGGAGCTCAGTTAGGGCTTGGCAGCCAAAGGGGAAGGAGATCCCTCTGCTTTCTCCACGGGCCCAGCAGCACACCTAGACTACTGAGAACTTGCCAGCACCCTGGGGACCAGATGGCTGCCTGGACTTACCGGTGATGAAAGGGCCAAGGATGCCACCCCAGTGGACAAGTCCAGCAGAGCTCCTGGAGCTACCCATGCCACCGCCATCACCACTGGAGGAACCTGCGTCCCCTATTTACCCATCAGTCTCTTGTGACTTAGATGAGCTTCCCCTGGCCAGTAATGACCATCTTGATAAGGCCGGGTGTGATTTGAAGGAGCTATCCTTGATGGAAGACCTACCTGGCCTGCTGGCTCTGCTGCACCCCGATGAGGATGAGGGGTTCAGGAACCTATTACTGGGCTCCTATCCAGAGGAAGTTGAGGAGCAGCAGGTACCTCAGGACACAAAGGCTGTGGGTGAGCTAGGTGGTCAGGACCTCCATATGACAGAGGCTGAGCTGGGTGATAAACCAGTGTGTTGTGGTCACGACCCCACCGGTTCCCACCTGACCACCCAGCCCAGTATCTGGATCTGGGGGGGGGGGACACAGTGGAGTTTAGGTCAGCCTGTGGCCTCCCACCTCCTCACTTCAAAGCCCATGCTGGAAGCTTCTCCCAGCAATCTGTAGCAACCCTCTTGTTTTCCTTCATGTTAATCCCTAGAGACAGTCATAGCTGTCTGCCTGCCCCACCCAATAAGCGAGGCCGGTGATAGACAGTAGCCAGGTGCCTCTCTAAGGAGGGTTGGGGAACCTGTCTCACAACAGTATATTGGACTATAACAAAATACTATCAAAACCTGATCATTTACACTTGTAGAGAATGAAGCTCTTCGGCAAATAATAGCAGCAAGAAACTAAGCCTCACAAAATACACAGATTCAAAGAGAAATATTAGATCACTTGAATAAAACACAAAGTAGACTAACTTCTCTCTTTTATATACCATGAAAACCAAGGAGAGAAAACAAAAAAGCTCTTTCAAGGTGATGTGATAGGATTGTTATACAGGTAGTCCTCACTTAATGACCGGGTTCCGTTCCTGAAACCCGGTTGATAAACGAATTGGTCACTAAACGAGGAGCAGCCCTTACCGGTATTTCAGGCATAATGTACTTTACTGGTAGTGGGTTTTTCAACCATCGGTAGATAGTTTTAATGTCACCTTTGCATCATTTATAACATTTTTCATATATATTTTAAATGTTTTAAGCTCTAATGTACTGAACTTAGTTTGCATAGTGTACTGTAAATATAGGTAATCTGAGAGAGTTGATGCGAGTTCTCGTACATCGCCATAATACCAACTCATCAAAGAGCCGGTCATAACTCTGAGGGGTCACTAAACGAGTAGGTCACTAAGTGAGGACTAGCTGTATTCAAATATAAAAATATTCTGTCATTGGTTAGCAATGGCAGGAATCTGATACAATGGAGATAGCTAGAAATGTCATGTTTTCACTGGATGTAGTATGCCAACTTAATATTAGGGAAGTGAGAAAACCAAGGAATAAGGGAACCATGGGCAGCCCCCATTAACATCAGGAAGTCAGGAACTATAGTATCTGTGTTTTCTTTCCCCAGAAGGAAGAAAAATGACTTTCTTCTGTAAGAGGAAAGAGAAACACATAGGAATGCAAAATGTGTAGGCAGCGAAGTTTATTCTCACGCACTTCAAGATACTTACAATCTGACCTTGAACTGTTCAAGTTTGCCCCTGCTCTGCCACAAGTGGTCGACAATCTGTTGGCATGAACATTTACATTGTGGTAGTTTGCATGTGTTTATTTCACAAAAACAATACTGTACAAACAAATTCACCACTGTAGGAAACTGATCTAGAGCACTTACTTCAGCCTTTCTATAGATAGCCAGCAATTTGCCACGTAGTGTGCATTACATCATTAAGTGGTGTAATGAAGTCTGACAATGTGACAAACTGAAAGGACTAGCAGCTGGTTGAAGATTTAAATCAATGCACATCCATTTGTGAAAAGCAAAGCTGTTGCTGGTTTGTACTGAAGGTTTTTTTTTTTTCCCCCCCAGCTGCATTGAACACGAAAGCTGGTGTTATTTAAAAACAGGTTTGCAGTGGTCTAATTGCTACAAAGTCTATACATCAAAACTACCGAAATTCACCAACTATCTGTCACTATTTGCTATCCAATTAGATAAGACACATCTCATTAAAACACTGCCACTACATTTTACTTTTCAATTAGATTAAACATGTCAAATCTCTTCTCCCCCCACACTTTGTTGCATCACATTGCATGCCAACATGACATGATGTAACTTGGCACAGAGGAGACAACAGGTAACCATGGATAATTAGTCTTTCCTTAGGCAGCACATGAAAAAAAAGATCACCATGGATCAATAGTAGTAGCATGATGCAGAGGTGTGATTCAGTTTTCACTTATGCAAGCTACATATAACTGCCCTTCACTAGATTTACTTTTGATATGCAATGGTAAAAAGAGAGACCAGAATTAGATCCTTAATGTACAGCAAATGTGATGGATGCTCAAAGGGTTATTTTTAATCTGACAAAAGATTTTTTTTTAAGACACATAAATGGAAATCTGGACAACAGACAGACACAGATGAGGAGCTGCAGGGCCCGTGGGCCTCCCCAAACAGTGGGACCCCTTCTAGCAGTAGGACCCTACCCCACCAGGAGGGCCAGCACTCAGAGGAAGAGGCCAGGGCCAGAGCCCAGGCGCAGCCTGGCTGGTGCCCTGGGGGTGGACCGGCCTGCCCAGGGGTGGGATGGGAGCTCAGAGTTCGGCTGCCCCCAGGGGCTGACTGGCCAGCGTAGGGGCGGGCAAGGAGCAGAGTGCAGAGCTGGCCTCTCAGATGGCCTGCCCCGTTCCCCAGTGCTGACAGGGCAGAGGGCCCCTGGGCACAGGCCCTACTAACCCATGTGGTAATTTGTCCCTGATAACAGCAAAAACTGCCTCAAAACCTGTGCTAGGAAATGAAACCAAGTTTCACTGAACCTGAAAGAATTCTGTTCTCCTACATGTACTTCAAAGGCTCCTCATATTCATGGATTGCTTCTGCCGTATGCAGCTTACTTCTCTCTTCTAAGGGTTTGGCTCTTATGGATCTCCTCATGGATGTGGCTTTAAGCATGCCCAGCCCTCAGTGCCCAGTGAAGATCTGCCATTAATACCTACAGAATACAAGATACATGGAATCTCATTGTGTGGGTTCTCTAAAGATTGGATCACAAGCACAGAGGAAATGCTGGTATTCTTAATGTTGGTGTTAGCCATAATGCATCCTCAAGTTTTAAGCCCTGGAGACTAGTTCTGGGTAAATTTCAAGTGGTTTTCATATTCAGTGAAGTATCAATACATGGAGTATTATCTATTCAGTGTCTTAATTCATCTCACAAACCCATTACACATGTCCAATGACCTCCCCACTCCTTGAGCCTCTGGTAGTCCCCCCTCTGCCATTAGATCCTATTACTATTAGTTCTTTTGCTCCCACTTACAAATGGAAGCTAAGAAACACTGAGTATTTCCTATGGGGCCAACTCTTGTATATTGCATCTATAATTTTCTGTTCATTATGCTCCAGAACACACGAGGTATCTGACAAGGCATTCCAGAGCAGAAACTCATACACGCTTTGAGGTGCAGTTAACAGGAGCTGTTTCAATCACCCCTGTTATACACCCTGATGTGGCTTTCAAATTGGGTTTGTTTGGTTTTTTTTGGACCAGATTCTCCTTACGAGATTTTTGGTGGCAATTCAAAAATTAAGTTTTCAGAGAAAGAAGCAGTGTCAGAGTTGCCACTGACAAACCCAGATGTTGGTGGGTGGTCTCTCCCTTCTATTCAGGCACTGCTATATTATGTGTGCCACAATGTGTTCATCAACACAGGACACGCAATATCCAGAATACAAACACACTCCAGTCCAGCACTAGAGAAAACTCTATATACAAGACTTAGTCACTAAATTTAACAAGAAGTCTGGTGGCACTTTGAAAGACTAACTCCTTTATCACACAAACTTTGTGGGGGAAAATCCCACGTCATCAGATGCTTGAAGATTGTTTGCTGTTACAATGGCTTGGAAAACTACAGTTGCCACGAAGTCTAATCAAAGCATGGCGGTGCTCTGGTGTTATTTTAGCACTCTTGCTTTTCAAAAGTTGTATAGCAGGACTGGGGTAAAACGCCTCCTCTTATTTATAGGACTAAATTAAAGTGGCCCGATTTTCACAGAACTGCCCACAAAAGACTTTACAATCTTATTTCAGCATGATGGGATAGAATGGGTGAGATAAAATGGTATAGATTAGTAGGCAAAAGTTGGAGAGAACGCTCATCAGTGAGATTGTGGCCATTCAGTGAAAGCTTGTGTACCACATGAAAGAGTGGTGGATATATTTATTTATTAGTAAGTAAAACAGATAAATTCACAATCACAGTACTAATATTAGCAGTTAATGTGGGTCACAAGTGTATACTGAGAAGAAAAGTGTTTCTTAAAGAAATCAAAACCAAAGCAAGAGACCTGGCTACCTACAAAAGAATGACTGGCCTTTAAGGGTATGTCTACACTGCAATAAAGCCTGTGGCTGGTCTGTATCAGAGGACATGGGCTTGAGGAGCTGTACAAGTGCAATGTAGATGTTAGGCTCTGGAACCTATGTTCAAGGGGCTGTACAACTACAAAGTAAACATCAGGCTCTGGAAGAACATGAGATGGAAGGGCTCTGGTCTTAGCCAGAACATCTACACTGGAAATCTGTAGTTCACAGCCTGATCCTTCTGGGTCCCAGTCAGCTGACACAGGCATGACACTGCAGTGTAGACAAACCCTAAGAAGCCCTATCAAGAAAAGAAAGCAAACTAGAGCCCCATAAAAATTTTCAGATGGACAGTTTATTTACTGAGAAGTGTCATTTCAAGTCATCTAAAGCTACCTGGGTCAAATTAGGCAAATTTTTGACCAAAAATATTTTTGGAAATTTAAATGTTTCATTTTTATATTTCTGATAGAAAATGTTTTGAAAAGACACTATTTTGAAATATGATTGGGTTTGTTTGTTTAGTTTTAAAAGAGCAAACACACACCTAAAAAACAAAAGTATTTTGTCTTATTTGACCTGAAGTGACTCTCTTTGGTTTGGTAATATCTTTCATTGGACCATCTTCAGCTCTGTGTAAGCTCTAGAGCTTGTCTCTCACCAACGTTAGCTGGTCCAATAAAATGCATTAAACCTCACCCACCTCTCTCTCACAGTCTAGAGCCAATACAGCTACAACTACACATCACACAATTTTTATTTTTTTGGTTCATCTAGTCAGTGGCAAAAAAAATATTTTTTCAGTTCATGGCAACTCAATATGATTTTTTTCCCATTCAGTCACAGAACCAAAAAATTCAATTATTCACTCAGTCCCAGACAACTTCAAAGGCCATAAAAGAAACACTTAAGCTCTAAATCATTAATCGCTGTGGTAAACTAGGAAAGCCTATGCCAATGTGAAAATAAGATCTGTGCAATGCTTTGCTTTTTCAGCGGGATCAGAACCTTTTCTGATGAAAAAGTTAAAAGTATTCAGTTCTCTAAGAAGGTAAGGCACATTACTCTATTTAAATGCCATTGTGGGAAAGGTTTTAGTACAGCCAATGTGAACAAAATATTCACTATCCTGTGAACATTATCACCTTCTTCATTACATAAAAGCAGCATAAGTATTTAAGGGAAACACTTTTTTCACCACTTCACACATCTGATGAAGTGGTTTGGAGCCCACGAAAGCTTATTCCTGAAGAAATTTATTAGTCTTTAAAAGTGCCACAGGGCTCTTGTTGCTTTTGCTGCATGCAGACTAACAATGGCTATCCCTCTGGAGTTTTCTCCACCAGTGTCATGTGGTTATGCTTGGAGAAGTTACATACTATAGCAAGAAATCTGTCCTCAAACCTGCCACATTTCATGATAAAACCTAAACCTTAACAGACAATCCAATTACTGAACACAGAAAGCAGCAATTTGACCACAAAACCTCAGTGATGGGGGGGGCATATTTATTTTTTGTTTCTTCACTGCCTGTCCAAGACTCATTACATTTCATCACTGGATGAACATTTTTGTACAACCGGCAACAAATCGCTTTCATTGTGGTGAAAGTAAAAATGACGCTGAAGAATATCTTGGGGCACATAATACAAAACCACAATTCTGTTTGGTAAATGAGACTCTCAAGATCACAATCTTACACCTGCCAAGGGCAAAATGTAGATGAACCACTGACAAAGCATGACCAGGAACTAGATAGGGGACACAATGAAGATGGCAAACAAACAAGATTAAAGGAGTAAGCAATTTAAGTGTTCTCACTGACTGTCTACATCAGACGGCTATTTTAAGTCGACTTCACAAGTTTGACTTTAAGTGTTGACTTTGTGAAATCAACTTGGGGCATGCCTACGGGCCTGTTCCCCACCCTGGGGTGTGATCAGGCTCCAGGGCCCCAATCCAGCCCCAAGGGCCCAATCTGGCTCCTACTAAGAAGCAGGGAGTAGGGAACCTGATCTGACCCCCAGGCCTTCTCCGCGGTCAGCGGGGGATGCCAGCCTTTCCCCACAGGTGGCAGGAACTGGCTGCCAGGCCTGCCGTACGCGGCGAGGGGCTAGGAGCTGAATCCAGCCCCCAGCTCCTTCTGCATGGCAGAAGCTGGCCCAGGCCCCCAGCACTGCATCACATCCTGGGGCAGGCCCTGCCCTGTAAACTCAACTTAAATGCTTAAGTTGACTTACAGGGCAGGAGTTAAGTCAACTTAAGCAATTGCTTAAGTCGACTTAATACATCCTAAGTATAGCCTGGGAGTTGCTTAAGTTGACTTAAAGCATTGTAAGTTGACTTAAGCTCTTAGTGTAGACATAGCCAGTAAGTTTTCGTATAACCTCCATTTTGTGATTCAGCATATCATGAAATATGAGAAAAAATTAGATCCAAATTAGACATATTTCTTAGAATAAGTTCACTTTAAAAAATGTCAAGATATCACATGATTTTGAAGAATTTTACATTCCATTATATCTTATTCTAAAAAAATATATATGGAAATCAAAAGTATAAAGGTCACATACTTAAGCATTCATCAGACAGAAAATGGCAAGGTTAAGGTTTTATGTATCATTTCAAATCTGCCTCTGTGCATGTAATAAATATGGTACAATATTTTACTACATGGTAACATTTGTTCTCAAAACTTGTACTTTAACATACAATTTTTTCAACAACTTTGATGTACAATTTGTAGCATTTTTAGAAAGGACAGCAGGAAAAAACATAAAAAATTGTTTGTTTCTCTAGCTACAGCTCACTTTTTTATCCACTTGGCATGTAAATTATGCCCATGTATGGATGCTTAATTTAAGCATATCACTGCTGAATTTAGCTGTGAGCTCCAACACAGAGCTGGTCCAAGTTACAGCTGGAAATCTGACAAATTCAGCTTCCTTTTCTATATCTGAAGCACAGGAATCTAGAACATAAGGAAGACAAGGGATCCTGTTCTGCTTCTGTCAGTAACCCTTTCATATGACCCTATTTATAAACTTAACCAACTTTTGTTAAAACTTATTACATTGTTTTTGCCACTACTCCTGTTAGAAGACTGTTCCAAAACTTCAATACATCTGAAGGCTAAAATACATCCTCCTTTCCAGAGTAAAATATGTGATAAATAAATTTCCTTAATATTCATTCAAAATTAGTCAATAAATAGAAAAATCTTAGGTTTTAAATTGGTAGCTTTGTCATGCATGCATGTTTTGAATGTCATTTCTAAGCTTGTTCCAAAATTAAAAGTGAACACTTTTTGAAACTTTGGGATAATATTGTTTAGTCATGTTTGAATATGAGTAGAACAATGCTCTCTTCTCATTAAGAGAAAGAAAGAACAAACCTGTGATTTTTTTTTTAAACCACATATAACCTAACCAGCAGAAGTTTTACAGTTGTAATTTGGTATGAAATAGTCCTAAGATGCAGAAAACAGACTTGATCTACAGGGAAATGGTTTTCATTTGCATGTTTGATTCATAGATTTGGAAGAATTCAATTTTTATCACAACTCCATCATATAAACACGAACCAACAAACAAATATTTCCACTGATGATAATTAAATTTTACTGATAGTTGAAATAAGAAAAATGCTGCCTAAGAACTTGGAGTTTGATTTAAGGATATTTATTCCATATATTCAGACATACAATGTTGACAGTTTGAGTTTTAACAGTTATAATGTTTAACTTTTTGTATCTACTGTCTTTAAATAATTGTCCATCTCCCATTGTCTGACTCCATAATTTCCTACAACTGTGAAAATGTAAATTGATTAAAGTTGAAAAAATGCTTTCAAATATACATTGACATCAGTCAATATTATTTCAAATAAAAATTTAATTCTCCCCAGCATCAGACTTCCAAAAGCCAGTAGAGTTTTGAAAGCAAAGACTGAAGGTCCTTGTTTGAAGTCCCACTTTTCCCCTTTATTAAACAAAAACAAAATGCAAAAAGTTGTATTAGTTGCAAACTTAAATTCTAAGAAATGCCAAAGTTAAGATTAAATTTTCAGACTTAACTCTAGCCTATTTTGCCTATGCATTATGATATGTCTTTAGATAGGAACACAACATTTCTCAAATACGTTGCATCACCTTACATTTCGACAACCTTAGCTCACTGTTAATACATACTAATGTGCATTGTTAATATTCAATTAAAAGTTGATTAAAGTGTTTTATGTCTGAATGTGCATTCATATGAAACTATATGGAAACACAGCTTCAAACAATATAAAATTGTCTTGTGTTTATGACTTCAGAACCTTATTTGCAGATAATGACATTACCTTGCATGAACTATCCATTTAGTATTATTTTTCTTCACTCACACTAGTTACATGTTCAAATACATTGATTCCCTCCTTTCTTTGAATTTAAAGTGTATAAGACAGGAGTGAATGCTGCAATTACAAGAGAATCTAAATTCCAGATTGGTATTGGAGAAGAGAATGGAAATGCCATGAGAACAAAGAGCAAAAGTAAACAAGTGTTGAGTGCCTAAGGGCATTACACTGATACAGCAGATGGAGGAACAGGAAATGATGCATATTACTCAGCTATTTTAAACAAATGAACACAGTGGTATTTAAGCACAGCAGACCTCATTTATAATAAAACCTTACAACCAAATTCCAGTTTCATGGAAATTTCCTCCACATAATCATACAATTTGTGAGAATTGTTTCTTATGGGTACAACTGGCTGACAGCAATTCATCATTGCACATAAACTGATCTTCAATCACACCATGTTCATTTTATGAATTGCAAAATATTCAAAAACAGGTAGCCAAATAGTGAATTGTCTCAACAGACATACAGAATGGCATGCCATAACATCAGTATTCAGTGAATTTTTGACATTCTTTCCCTTTTTAAATATTAGGCTTCTCCAGTCTCTGCGTCTTACTCTAAAAGATTGCTCAGCCCATAAGTGATTAAAAGAAAAGTGCAGTGGCGTTTAACCAGTAGATAACACCTATATTACCACAACACTGGGTAAGGAAATTGTACACCCATCTAACTCATGAGTCATTTAACTGGATTCACAGTTATACAGGTCTCCCATCATCAAAACAATAACCTGGGTTACATTATTCTACTTATCACCACACTCCACCACCACCACCACCCCAGAACTCTGCTCACTTCTAAATCGTTTAAGGTTTCCCATACTAACCAGATGGGGGTAAGTATTCTAATCTTCTGTACCCCATCTGTGACACAACACAGAAGACGAGAAAGGCCAAAAGACCACAAGCAATTATTCCAATGTGAAATAAATCCTTCCTGATCCCAAAAACCAGGCAACTGTTCAGTTTTACAGGATCCTGGAAACTCAGTTCACTGTCTACAATTACTGAGAGGAATGGCAGGCAACCAAAGAAGTTAAAGACTAACAGCATGGGAAAAAGTTGGGATAGGAGTGTGATAGCCAATCACCCGCTGCTCTGTGCTCCTGGACAACTAATAGAATGCAGTGAACCTACAAGGAGCGAGGATCCTGGCTTCTTTACGTGCTTCTATCATCTTCTTTGATTCAACCAACAACATCTCCTCAGCTTGTTAAGGCATGGCAAAACATTTTAAGGAGTGATCAGTTCCTCTTCCACTTCCCTTTGAGAGACTCTGCACGCTCCCTAAAACCTGACCAAATGACCCACCTCACCCATTCCTGCTGAGACCTATTCCCCCCCACCCCCAGGTCATCCTAAACTCACATTCCATTTTTCCTCTAGAAGTTTTATAGAGGTTTCTAAGCACCACTACATTATCTCTCTTTTTTGAGTGGAAGCTTCTTTAAAAAAAAAAAAAAAAAAAAAAAAAAAAAAAAAAAAAGCCAGGACTCCAAAATTACCTTGCTTGCCTGTCACCACCTGTGAGATCTTCTTGGCCAAATACAGACATTATAGCATCATCAAAGTTAAGATGATGCTCATATATAAAGGAAAATTTTGTCTAATATATACTAATAATTAGGACAAGGTCCATTTGTTCAACACTGTGCTCTCTAAAGCACACTTGTTTTTCCTAGGTCATTCTCAACACTGTAATCTTACCTCTTTAGTGAAACAGCCCTGTGCACCCTTATAGAGGTGTCTGGTAATACATATTTTTTCAGTGTACTGAAATCACACTAGATTAATTATTCTAGAAAGTGATTGTGTGGCACAAGGATTGCAGCATAAATTAAACTGATTCATAGGTGAAACCATTTTATTTAAATGCCTGTAAATTGCACATTTTCACTTTAACATTCCTCACCCAACCCCTCTCTGTGTCCAAGCATGCTCTCATCCTATTTCGTCCCTTCTTCCTTAGTCTTGCTCCCAGGCAGTCACATCTCTCTGAAAAAAAATCTGGGATGCATCAGGGCCTCCTTCTACCCCAAATTCATCTTTTCCTTCAAGTCTGGCTTCTTCTTTGTCAAATAATTCTGCTTTCTGTCTAGAAGTGAATCACCTTGCTACAAACACATTACCTCTTTTCTACATCTCAGCCCCTCCTTAAACCCTCTACCTCACTTCTCCTCCATCCAGGATCACTCTGATCTATTTAAAGAAAAAAAGAGATACCATTTTGGACTCTCTCTCTCTCTAGTCAAAGGGTGGACTTGTTTGTGACTGTAACAGGAAGTAGTGATATAGGTCTCAACTGAAATCCAGTAGCAGACCCGTGCAAAAGACTCACATGCCTTCTGACTGCACTTTGTTTGACTGAAGGCCCTACTACTGGACCTTCACTTTCACAAGCACTTCCTTTCTTGAACAATTAAAAAAAACTAAGAGAGAGAGAACTGGAAAAAGAATAAAAAAAAATAGTATGGTGAGAATGTACTGTCTCCTTAGCAATCAAAAGAAAAACTTTGGGAGGATGGGAGGGAAGTAGCATATCCATCTCAGCTGTAAGACAAAGATGCAGTGAACACAGCCCCACCAATTGCTAAATGCCCAATGTGACGGTTACAGCTACTTGGCTGTGCCTAATGTAAATAGCTGATTTCAGAAAGTCACTGTGAGGAAAAAAAATGTTTTTGTAAGGGGGGCAATTTGACATCATGAAGAATTAGTGGGAACCATCAAGTCTGTTTGAGTGGCCTATGATGCACAGAAGGTCCAGCTAGATGATCTCATGGTTCCTTCTGGCCTTACGTTCCTGACTCTAAATCACCACAGGAAAGTCTGCTCTAATACCATGCCTATCCCCACTACATCTTAAACAGGTTTTATCATGTCACAAGTTCCAAAGTGTTAGTCTAGTTCAGCAAAACAAACAGCCTCGTGGTAATTTTTTTTTTTTTTTTTTTTTTTAAATTTGGTAGTCTTTAAGAGTGCCACAAGACTCCTTTGATTTTTTTTTTTTTTTAAATCAGGTCACAAATGTTTATGTAAAGTAGAGCACATGAATAATTACAGAGTGCCATGTGCTGCTTGTGCGACTACCACTATGACCAGAACATAATCTAATTTCACTCCTACTGTTTTCTAATTCAGCAATAATCCTGACCAGTGCACTGTGAATGACCTGACATGCTTTGGCATTCATGCACTCTCTTGCTTGCATGACTCACACTTCTGCCTCTTTCTTAATTGGTTTTAGCACTCAACTTTGAAAATCCATTGCAATTGAAGCCACTCTGCTAAATAGTTTAAACAGATTTTGAATATTTTCTTTAAAAAATGCTTGATGATTCAATACAAGTATTAGTTACCATGTCACAAATGATGTCCTGCTGAAAACTTAAGGAAGGAAAAGATTAAGGAAGTAATTAAAACTTACATACTCAAAACTTTCAACAAATGCAGAGATTTGGAGTGTATTTTCTGATTTCTGTTTATGATCCAGGAAAACTGGGCAGCTGTTTTTAAACTTATCACACAATATTTATTTCAACAAAAAAGCATATAATTAAAGTAAAGTAACTTACACGGAGCAGACTGGGGTGCAGCTGTGTTATTTACAGGAATGTAAAAGTATCATCAATCTTAACCCTGTTACTAAATATTATACAACATGCAGTTCAAAACAACAACAAAAATACAGAGGAGTCTGGTGGCACTTTTGAAGACTAGACCGTGAAATCAATCAGCCTAAATTTTCAAGAGCAATCAGTGATGCTGGATGCCTGATTTGGGACTACATAATGGTGCCAGATTTTGCTTAATGTACAAAATACCTATCCTTTAAAAAAAAAAAAATAGGTTCTCTATGCACTAATGGGCATGTGGACCCTGCTGATGTACACTAACAACTTGTTAGGGCACTTTGATCTACCCCACTTTGAAATGGGAGTAGATAAAGGCATACTAACCAACTGTGTCACTAACTCTGAAGGTCACCAGATCTACTTCTGGCAGAACAAAGAAGGGTGGGAGTGAGTTAAATTAATGTTATGAAGAGCTCAAAAGGTTTTGGTTTACAGTTGTTTGTACTGACATTTTGGCATTGACATGGATTCAAACCTCCAACTTTGTTCTGACAGCAACATTCAGTCAAGACTGCAAAGTTTTGCCTGGTATGCCTACATAAAACACATAATCCAATCTAAAATGAAACTGTGTTGGCTTAAAAGGTCCATGAACCTTTAGGTGAATCTGAGCTGACTTTGTAACATAAATGAAGCCTGCTGAATGCCAGCTTGCACTTAAATTATTTTGCAATTGCAGAAAGAACTCACACAGCCTCTCAGCGTATCTGAAGCACATCACCTTTCTAACTTGGCATGAAAGAAAGGTGGACTGTAGTGGAAATGTCTAGAAATTAGGGTCTCTGAATTGTATAAAAATGTTTCATGCCAGAAGGACTGTGTAAGTGTGAAAGCTTGTTTCTCTCACCAAAAGAAGTTGCTCCAATAAACAATATTACCTCACTCTTAATGTCTAATAATCCTTGTACTGACACAGCTACAGCAACGCAGCACAGGACAATGTGGGATTAATAAAATATAATTAAAACAAGAGTGATAACAGACACTGTACTTCTGCAGAGCTCAGAATCTCTGCTAGGTTAAATAAAGTTGCAAAAAATACATTGAGCTGGTTCTATTTGTATGACATCAGGAAAGTTGATGACAGTGCTCGTCTTTTAGTTAGATTTAGCGATTGCAGAGGTAAATTCTTAAAGCAGCTGCAGGGCCTGTTCAGTAATGCTGTTATGAGGTTTTTCATTTCATTAGACTAAAGTGAAGGTGCCATGAAATATAGATGTGTAAGGCACCTTGCTATTACCCTGTCAAGTTAAAAACTAGATCTGCTTTAGCAAACTGCTCAGTTTGTAAAATTCCACTACACCTTCCTTGTCTAATTACTATTATTTATAAGCATTGAAAGTAGTGCTTAAGAGCCCTAGGCATGGACCATGGTGCTATGCTCTATACAAACAAGAAGAGAAAGATGATTATCATCTCAAATTAAGGTCCTGATCCTGAGATCAGATCCACAGATTCAAACCTTGACCATAAATATTGCACAAGAGGTTGGTTAATAGCAAGATCAGATCTTAAGGATTTTGATTACTACCTTGGGCGCATGAGAGTAAAGAGATATTGGCAGACAAAGCCGTAAAGAAGTGGTTGCCTTAAAACAAAAGCCCCAGTGACTAGAAATCCCTGTGTTAACATACTTCTGAACCCTAACAAAGGATAGTCAAATTAAAAAAAAAAAAATACTGCATCACAATGTTGACAGATCTCAAGAAGTTATTAGTTAATGAATTATTTTAAGAGCTGTAGCTGCTGTTGAACTTAGGTCCACCTCCCAGCCCCCAGCAAGCAAAAGCAAGTCTTTTCCCTCCTGCCTTCCTATTCATTACCCTTTACACTGTTTCTGAATTAAAGGTATAAATTATCTATTATGGAAGTTAACTGGCATCTTTGGATGTTTGCCTTCCCTCCTGTCCAGACACACTGATTCTTGGGTGAACAGTAGCCAGCAAAAAAAAAAAAAAATAAAGCAACACTTTACAAATCCAGCCAACTGCAAAAAGAGATTGGTCATAGGCCTGATCCAACCATTGACTGAAATGGAAGTTCAAGGACCTCAATGGAAAAAAAAAAAAAAAAAAAACCCAACCCAAAACACACTTTTAATAAATATAATTCTCCTGTGGTATATACTGGCAGAATTTAGTTTAGAATGTGGGGGACCATGCTTGGGCCACCTTCTGAAACAGTGTGACTTGTGTCAGGGCAAAGGACTGGTGCTATACAAACTTATATGGCCCCTTTTAGACAACATCTGAGCACCTCACAATCTTTAATCTGGTTAGCCTCCCAAAACTACTGCAAGGTAGAAAAATGCTATTCTCGTTTTGCAAAACAGAGGCACTAAGTGACTTGCCCAAAGTCACACAGGAAGTCTGTGGCAGATCAGGGAATTCCATCCAGGTCTCTAGAATCCCAAACTAGGACTCCTGTTCACCTTTCTTTTTCCATTGAAGCTGCAGAGCTGTTCTGACCAAGTCCACATATTTACTGGCAGAACTAAACACCTCTTATGTCGCTTGATCAGGCATGATTACTATCAGAGGATGGTTATGTTTATATCCTAATTTCCCAAGGAGGGAAAAAAGAGAAAATTCACCGAAAAGTAGAGTTGACAGCAACATACCAATTACAATTTTTCAAGGCACCAGTTCCATCCCCATAACTCCTCCTCCCCAAACAGGTTAGCAATAGAACACATTGACCAGGGATGTTATGACATTAACATCAGTGGAGATATTCAACACTGAGAACTGTGTAAAAACCACCGGCTGTGTTCAACACACGGGTTTATTTCGATACGGTTGTTTCAAAACAACTTGTATCGAAATAACGCCTTATTTCAAAATAACTTAATTCGAATTAACAGTTTGTTAATTCGAATTAAGGAAAAAAGCTCAAAGCGAAATAGCAGGTTCAGGCAACAGTTATTTCGAAACAAGTCACCGTTGTTTCGAAACAATCATTTTGAAACAACGTTGTTTCGTCCCCACATGGGGTTTAACTTGTTTCGAAACAACGCTGTTGTTTTGAAACAACCGTGCGTCGTGTGAACAGCATAAATCTTATTTCGAAACAACCTCTGTTGTTTCGAGATAAGAGGGCTGTGTGAACACAGCCACCATGAAACAACTTCTGCTCTCGGAGGTGTGCCTTTGCAGGTCCCTCCTACTTCAGTGGCAGATGGGTACATATATCCAATGACAGAATTATGAAGTAGAAATGTCTTGACAGTTCTGCTAAGCTCTTTGCACCACTGCCTTGTTGCAGTCCGGACTTTGCTATGTTTTCAGTATAAAGATGATGAAAAATAAAATATAACAGTGTTTCCCAACCAGTGTGCCATCAGATCTGAGCAGGTGTACCACAAGACTTTTTGAAAAACTACTCAAAAGAGCTCCGGATTGGCTCATTAGCTCATGAATATTCGTAAGTTCATATGGAAACCATATGGTGGTGTGCCTCAAATTAATTAAAGGTAGCAAGGTGTGCCATGGTCGAGAAAATGTTGAGAACCACTGAAATGTAGTTTAAGCAGGATGTAGGCTTTGTTTTCCCTCATATTAAAGGCTACTTAAAAGCAAGGGCCTTGCTGCACAGTTCAGGGACAGACCACCAAACCCACTCCCCTCAGGCACAGGCCCTCCATACAAGTGATCCCTCTGCCTTAGGAGCTGCTTTACATACATGAAACAGTTTACCATACGTGGAGTGAATTTAAACAGTGAAAAAAATTAAACACCTGTTTACAAACCTAACTTGATTCTGAACAGCAGTGGGGAGAGGAGTGGGGGAAGGATTGCAGAAAAGGGAGAGAAGCTGTGGGGTGGCAGGACAGAGGAGGACAGGGTGGCCAGTGGGGTGGCTGGGGAGCATGGGGAGCAGTGCAGAGACTCCAGTTCCTTCCCCTTGCCACCCCCTGCACCTCACCTGGCAGCTGGCCCTCAGGAACCTAACATGAGCCTGCACCTGGCTGGGGCTTCTGCAAGGCACTCGCACCCATTTTGCCCCCAGCTCAGCTACCGATCCCCTTCTGCACTGGTACCTCACCTTGCCTCCTGCCCCAGCCCTTTCCCCCATCAGCCTGCACCTCGCTTGTGTCCAGCAGTACTGCCCCCGGCCCCAGCAGACTACTCAGACTTGGTGAAGTTCAAAATGCTGAACCGCCAGACACCATACCCACTCCCTCCCACAGGTGGCATTTTAAACTCTCTGCCCTGCTCTGGGCTATAGGTGTGGGTGCGCAGCAGGGTGGGAGATTTAAAAAGGTCCTATGAGCCCCAGCTCCCAGGCACAGTTCAAGACACTCAGCAACACATTTCCAGCACAGGTCCTGTGGGCCCATGCTCAGCGATGCCTCTGCTTAAAAGTACACTGCATCCCTCAAAGACTTAAAAATAAAAAAAAAGAATGTGTTTAAACCGACCAAAACAAAATGTTGATGTTCTTTCACTCTGCATTGGAATAAGTTACCTAGGGAGGTGGTGGAATCTCCATCTCTGGAGGTGTTCAAGTCCCAGCTGGACAAAACACTGACTGGGATGATCTAACGGGAGTGGTCCTGCTTTTTTTGGCAGGAGGTTGGACTAGATGACCTTGTGGGGTCCCTTCCAACCCTATGATTCTATGAGGAAATCTCTTCACATCACAAGAGCTTCCTTTCAGTATACAACAAATATAACTGTAGGGAGAAGAAAGTGGAAACTCATAGGGAAAAATAAGTGACTGCTTCAGAGGCTTGAAAAATTAATGATTTCAAGCTGCTTACCTAACTAAGAACTTTCTATCTTGGATTGAAGTTCTTAAAAGTGGGGCATCTTGTCTGCCACATTTCAAAAAGGGAAAAATTAGAAATTGATGAGTAAGTTGAGCCTTCTCTTTCCCACATTTACCAGATTGAAGATGGGTCACATGTTAAATGTACATTCCCATGTACTATCCAAAGATGACCGCCCCAAATTATTATAGTTTAAACTAGCTTTAAACAGTAGTCCTTTGGTCCCCCTCACCCTCTTCTGGCCTGAGCTCTTTTGCTTTCACACACAAGTGGTGAGACCAGGATAGAAACAGCCACATGGCCAGCTTCTTTTAAAAAAAATTCCTGTGATCTTGAGAGGCATTTTTTTTTTTTTTTTTTTTTACACCTTAATGATTTGGAACAAAGACTAGAGTTTCCCTCCTCTCTGAAAAACAACCATCATCGTAAGCCGTCCTACAATGGCAGAAGTCCAAAGGCCTCAACTGTATCTCGACAGGTGGTATAACTTTGATACGGTTAAGCAGCGTGGTTTAAAAAACAAAACAAAACAAAAAAAAACAAAAAAAACCTCAGCAAGAGACACAAGAATTAAATCTTAATGCCTAAACTTATGAAAAAGTAAATTTAGGCATTTTCCATGAACTTTTACTCTGTAAGAAAAGGACATGCATTATAAATAAGCAACTGATTGACTCTGACACGCATCATTAAAGTAGAAAAGTGTATCTTATTTCATCTTTCAGTTCAGATTAACAAATATTAACTTCCTAAACTGATAGTATATCACCTGAGAATATTTCTTAGAATACTAAGCCAGAAAATAACATTGGTCACTGTCTATTTTACAGAATAGTGAACTTGTTAAATGGCTAGGGTGGGAAGAGACTTGAGAGGTTTATTTGTTTTTAAAATGATCAAATTTGTTGAAATATATTTTAGATAATACATATTCTCTGAATTGAAGAGCCTGTGATTATCTCTTTTTTCTCATCTCATATCCCTACACATGAATGACACTGGGTGTCTCTGATTTTACACAAAATGATTATTGATTAAAAAAGTTTTCAGTTTGGGACAATCCTAGAACATACAAAGATAGTTCCCTGAATCCAATTAGTATTTCAGTACTGAAGTTGCAAGAAAAAAAAAATTGCATGGTTCATAGATATGCTGTTAACCAAAATAAAAAAATTAAGAAAAATGAAGTTATTTACTCTCTGTGCTAGATTAACCAAACTATTTGAAGAGAGGGAGGAAAAGATTTTTTTTAAAAAAATCATAATATATACATTTACTCAAGCTCTTTTCCCATGAAAACTATGTGATAAATAATTTGCTTGTCTTTAAGGCTATGGCTACACTAGGAGAAGTTAATCTGAATTTGTTAATTCGAACTAATAAATTCAAATTTAATTCAAACTCAACTTAAACTTATTAGTTCAAATTAACAAAATGGACTAATTCGACTTAATGTTAAGTTGAATTAGTCCTCTTTGTTAATTTGAACTAACTGCCCTTAATTTGAATTTATTAAATTCGAACTAAGGGTTAATCCTAGTCTATGCCATCCTTAATTCGAACTAAGGATCGAACTAAGGGCTTACTGTATATACACACAGATAAGCCGATCCGTGCATAAACCGACCATCCTCTCTGAGCCCCCAAAACAGTAAAAGATAGGTGACCCGTGTAGAAGAGGTCCACCCATGGCCTTGGATGCTAACCCCCCAACCCTGTACCACTGACTTCCCCCAGAGTCCCCTATACCCTCCCTACCCCCAAACCCTTGCTGTTGCTTTTCCCTGACACACCTGCTGCCCCACCACCACTTCCCCCGACACCCCTGCCACCACCGCTGCCACTTCCCCCAACTTGCCTACCGCCACCACTTTTTCCCAACACCTCTGCTGCCCCACTGCCACTTTTCACCAACATCCTTGCCACCACTTCCCCTTCCCCTGACACCTTTGCAGCCCTGCCACCACTTTCCCCAACATCTCTGCCACCACTGCTGCCATTTCCCCCAACAAAGCTACCGCCACCACTTTTCCCCGACACCCCTGCCACTGCTTTTCCCCGACACCCCTGCCACCACTTCTCCCGACACACCTACCACCACTGCTTTTCCCCGACACCGCTGCCGCCCCACTGCCATTCTTCCCTGCCACCACTTCCCTTTCTCCTAACACCACTGCTGCTGCTTACCCTGCCACCGCTATTGCTGCTTCTCTCAATGCCGCTGCTGCTGCTTTCCTGGACACTCCCAACCCCTGCTGCCACTTTTCCACAGCCTCCCAGACACCTCCCAACCCCAGGGCCCTGACACAGGTTCCCCCAGGGTGACCCTCCCCCCCCAGGCTGCCTTACCTGGCTGCTCCAGACACCAAGGTCCCCTCCTTCTCTAACCCCAGCCCAGGGGCTGACTCCCCAATGTGGCTGCGCCAGCCACATGCTTGGGCTGCAGCCTGGAGCATGCTCCATGCAGTCTAATGGCTGGAGACTTACTGTGAAACTCCTGGTTTGGGGCTGTCTACCACATTGACCCACATATAAGCTGAGTGCCTGTTTTAAGGGTAATTTTCAGGCACAAAAATCTTGACATACACGAGTACATACGGTAGTTCAAACTAACCGGCAGGTCTTCCTAATTTGAACTAAGCTTTCATTAGTTCAAATTAAGGAACTCCTTAATTCAAACTAATGAAAGGTTAGTGTAGACAGGTACCAAGTTAGTTGGAATTAAACCTCCTTAATTTGAACTAACTTACAGGTGTAGACATACCCTAAAAGTGCCACAGGATTCCTTCTGTGGAGCTCTATTGTATTCCATTACCCTTCATATTTGAAACTCTCTTCTTTAAGATTTATGGGAAAAAATAACTTCCATTAACATTCTGCTCATTTTTAATAATAAAAAAAGAAATTTAAATTGATTATAGTCTTTGTTTCAAAACCCTACTAATACCTAGTGCTGATCATCTGTATACTTCAAAATATTTTGCAAAGGAGGTCAGAATCATCATCCCCATTTTACAGACAGGGAGACAAATCCACAGAAGGAAGTGATTTTTCTTGAAAAGCCTGGAACTGAACCAGTATTCCTGCCTCCCAGTCCAGTGTTCTAACCACTAGATAACACTGTTTCCATATTTTTTTGTGTTATGGGGAAGGTTTCCATCTCTGGTACAATTGGTTTTATTGGTTTGCTTTTATAAAGGGACATGAAAGTTTACTTTTTTCCCCAAAACTAGGAAATTGATAATGCCACATCATCTCAATTATCTTTTTATATAAAGGTGCTCTTCTATCAAGTTTCAATCCAACATGAATTTTTTTTTTTTTAAACTCAGGAAAGCACCACCTTCTCCTCCATTCCAGGCATCACCACTCATTTTATCAAACACACATGCTCAGCATGGAGAGAACTGAATTACTAGTGGCATGGAAATACAGGGACATGACAGTGGAGCCTTCCTGAGTCTGTTTACATTTTGCCTTTGCATTTATATGAAGAAAAATTTTAAGTGAAAGTCACAAAAAGAGCATTCAAATACTAAAGTAAACATCAGCTAATATAAATATTTATTAGGATTAAATATTAAAACGCAAAAGCAGTTTTAGAGTTCTGTTTTTTCATAGATTATAGCTGGGATCAGCAACCCCCGGTGCATGTGCCAAGAGTGGCACACTAATCGATTTGGAGCAGCACATGGCACCTTCTGGGGCCTGCCAAAAATGCCACTTTCGCTGCGGGCCACCTTCCACTGAGGAGAGCAGTGCCACTCTCGGGGGCAAGGGGCCATGTGGAGGCACTGCTGAGACTGATGCTGTTATTGGGGGATGATGGCTGTGTGAAGGTGCTGCCAAGTGTAGCATCTCTGCTCACCACCATGGCTCTTAGGGACAGGGGGTGGTCATTGGAGGTGCAAGGTCCCTCATCCCTGAGAGCAGCACTGCTCTTGGGAGTGGGGGCCATGTAGAGGCACCAGAGAACAGCACCGCTCTCAGTGGTGCTTTGGTCCCCAGCCCCCAAAGGCAGCACTGGTCTTGGGGGTAGGGGTGAAAAAACCTGCCACCAGGAGCAAATCTGTTGGCATCTCACTCCCCTACTGCTCAACTGCATGGGGCAGGAGAGGAGTAAGCTGAGGTGCCACCCAATTTGCTCGCCATGGCAGGTTTTCTCAGAGGAAGAGACACCGATGCTAGGGGAGGGTCACACATGGGAGTTGGCAAACATTGCAGACCCCTGGATTACAGTAACATTGAATGGATAGCCTCCCTAGGGGGGTCTTCTGAGTCATCCCAGATAAGATAAATGGGCAAGACTGATTTCATTATCCATAAGCTACCCTTGTTTAATAAGTGTCTTGTGTAGCTTTTCATACATCTCCTGTTTTTAGGACTACACAGTCTTCCTGAGCAGCTTTTCTATTACCTAACTTTATTCTAAGTTTTTCTCACCATTTACCAAAATATTTTCCTTCTTAAACAAAGCCAAAACCAAAGAGACTATTTTAGGTTCTATTCCATCTATATTTGTTAATTAATTCAGTTGATGAGATCCTACAATACGATTTATAATGGGTAGGGGGTGAGTACTGGATTCACAGCCTAGGTAACCATAAATCATGGAATTAAATGGATTATTACACATTTCTCAAAAAGATAAAAATATTAACATTTTTATTCACTGTGCCAAAAAATTATTGGATTATGATTTAGGTAGACCAACTTGAAAATGGTTTAGTGAAAGCAGCAGTGGAACGAATCTGTCCTTATCAATGACCCTCCATTTCTTGTGTTCTCAAAAATGTTTTTTCACTTTGCTCCTGATAATGAAATTGGATTCATATGTCAACTCCTGTGCCTGTAAAAAGTTCAGTTGTAGGATCCAAGTCCAATATGGTCAATTCTCTAATAGGTTTTGGTAGACCTATTCAATAAAACTGTCAGTGACACCTCTCTGAAAAGTTACCAAGGACATGCATCTTAAGCCCACTTGTCTTTCAAAGAGAACATATGTACCCACTTTACACTTGTCTTCTCATCTCCCTCATGTGGACAGGAAGAAATGTTCCAATGATTTGTCAGCTTACTCAGTATAATGATTCTTCTGTGTCATGGTAACAGTCTTGTATTTATTGGACAAGCTGCCTGTCTGCCTGCAGGAGAAATGCTCTTTGACCTTTGGGAATTGAGGGCAGATTTGTGGGTCTCATTCTTAGCATTGGAATTTGAAACTCTTTTCTGTGACTAGTTTACTATGGAACTGAACACACTTCAAAAAACTTTCCCTTGAGCCCAATGCTTAGGTTTCAATTTTTTTGTTTTGTTATTGCTCGTCACTTTTAAAACTGTGTAGTGCATAAAAGCATCCTCCTCCAACTACATTGCACCACATAAGATATGGAACTACAATGCTTTATGTTACTGACAGCTCTAACAGAATCAGATGAATCATTTTCCTACATCACTTTCATTGTTTTAAACTCTGATTTGCTATTGCTCATGATTGAAATGCTACCAAGAGTAGGAAAAAGAATTGCTGACAATTATTAAAACCATCAGCTTTGGCTCCTTAGAGGAGGACAACATTCAAGCTATTTATTTTTCTATTTTAAGAACATTGTTTTTACTCCATGTTAAGATTAACCCCCTTTGAGAAATGTATCATGAATGATACAGAGTTGGCAAATGGATATGAGACAAGGAACAATAAGTGAAAATTTGGGGCTCACAAATATGATAACTGTTCCTTTTAATTGAGAAGACTGTCATTTTGTTGGGCTTGTTTAAACCTACTGAAAATAAAATCCAAGTTAACTACTGCTCCTTAAAGTAAACAAGTGCAGAAAATGTTGTTTATCCAAAGTCACTTATACCAGTTTGTCAAAGAAGCTTTCATATAATCATGACCTCAGGGCTACAGTGTGTGACTGATATATTATCTATGCCCTGAATGGGGTAAGTTAGCGATAAATGAATTGTAATGGCTTCAAAGTGCTGCAAGGAGTACAATGCTAGAATTGTTTAACCACTTATATCAGTGTTTTAACCTTTCATTAAGGCTACTCTAGCGATACGCATGAATATTAGCACATTCTACTAATATTTTATCTTTCTAACAGACATCACTTTCCTCTAACTATTAAATATATAATAATGATTCATATTTGGCAGTTTATTCCTGGCTTCTTAACTTAAGCTTTATAGCAGAGGTCATGAGTTACTTTTTCTGAGAAAAACTGAAACCTGGCGTTGAACTCATAAAATACCACTGTTAACTTAAAAATGAGAGTGATAAAAAGAAGGGAAAAAACCCCAAACATTTTTAAAATCAGCTACCTCTAATTGTGGTTGATGTTAACGGATTTTTTCTGTATGTATGTGTGTGTGAACCAGTTGAAAAAACCAATCAATGAAAGGCTATAGCCAGAGATGTAATAACTCATCTAGTTGTGTACTTTAAGAAAACTCACAAATCCAATATTTCTATATTAAAGACATGCCAGTTATCAAGTGAATTTATCAAGTGAATGAGAACTATGAATTTTGAAGTTATTGCATACTTTAATGTGAAAGTTGCTCCTCTCAAAATGAATTATTTTAATTTTGAAGGATTGGCTCAACAACGGTCCTACTTTCTTGTCTGATTTATATAATGTATGTTCTAAGCATTCATCTTGAAACACAGGTTTTTAAAGAAACTGTACATAAATTTCCATTAAGTACTTTCATTAGATACTGGAAGTACAGTTCTGAAATATGATAGTAAATCTATAATCTATTATGAATATCAGGAAAAATAAGAACAAAGACAGAACAAATTAAAAAATTGAGGAGACATAAGAATGAAAAAAATATACATTGACACAAAATAGTAATGGTATACAAAATAGGAATGCAATTACACCACCACTCCCTCAAACTATTTCACTAAAACTTTTCATCGACATTTTGTGCAAAATTAAAAGAAAATTCAAAAACAAAAACAGAGGTTTCTATTTAATTGTTAACATTTTACACAGAAAGAATGGCCAAATTATTGGGACACTGAGGTCACTAATCAAATCTGAAATTTCATTCTAAATCTAAGGAAATTAACAATTTGACTGATGTATTATCTTTAAGTCCTATGTGCACAGAAGTAAATACTGCTATTTATACAAAATGCCACTTTGTATACATACAGTAACACTAATTGACCTTGAGTTTTCTGCCAATCTAGGGAAAGTTATGTTTTTATATAACATATGCCATGACATTCAATTCCTAATAAGTCTAGGAGAAGGTCACATCTTGCCAGTCATATATTCAGAATGGTCCAAATCATAAATAAAGCACCAATCCAATTAAAACGTAATTATTGTACACTTTATCTGTGGAAAAGCAAAAGTACTGGATGCTATATTTTATTTTGCTCAATTAAATGAAGAGTAAGCAAAACTAAATGATATGATAGACAGGCAGGGCTGGTCCAACCATATAGATAGAATCATAGAATTGTAGAATCATGGGGCTGGAGGGGACCTCTTGAGGTCGTCTAGTCCAACCCCCTGCTAAAAGCAGGCCTATTCCCACTATACTATTCCAGCCAGTGTTTTGTCCAACTGGGACTAAAAAGTTTCCAAAGATGGCAATTCCACCACCTTCCTAGGCAACTCATTCCCATGCTTCACCATCCTCCTAGTGAGAAAATTTTTCCTAATGCTCAAACTAGACCTCAGCCCCTTTGGATCTAAGCTGCAGCTTGAAACCATTGTTCTTTGTTCTGTCCTCTGTCACCACTGAGAAAACCCTAGCTCCCTCTTCTTTGGAGCACCCTTTCAAGTAGTTGCAGATAGTTATCAAATCCCTCCCCAGCCCATAGTATTTTCTTCTGCAGACAAAATAAGCCAAGTTCCTTCAGTCTCTCCTCAAATCATATGCCCCAGCCCCTTGATCATTTTTGTTGCCCTACACTAGACTTTTTTCTAATTTGCCCACATCCTTTGTGTAGTGCAGATCCCAAAACTGGACACAGTATTCCAGATGTGGCTTCCTCAGTGCTGAATAAAAGGGAATAATCAAATCACTAGATGTGCTGGCAATGCACCTACTGATGCAGCCTAATATACCATTAGCTTTTTTCCCATCAAGAGTATACTACTAACTCACATCCAGCTTCCTGTCCACCATGAACCCCAGGTAATTTTCTACAGAGCTGCTGCGTAGTTGGTCAGTCCCCAGCCTCTAGCAATACGTGGGATTTTCCATCCTAAGTGCGTGACTTCACACTTGTCCTTGTTGAACCTCATGAAATTTTGTTTGGCCCATTGTTCCAATTTGTCTAGGTCTCCCTGAATTCTCTCCCTACTCTCCAGCATATCTACCATTTCCCCCAGCTTGGTGTCATGCACAAACTTATTGAGCGTGCAACCTATCCCGTCATCCAGATCATTAATGAAGATGTTGAACAAAATCAGCCCCGGGACTGACCCTTGGGGCATTCCATTTATTAGTGGTTTCCAACTAGACACTGAGCCATTGATCCCTACCCAGTGAGCCTGATGATCTAGCCAGTTTTCTATCCACCTTATGGTCCATTCACCCAAACCATACTTGCTTATCATGCTGACAAGATTGCTGTGGGAAACCATATCTAAAGCTTTGTTAAAGTCAAGATATATCACAGACAGCTATTCCCTCATCCACAAAGCCAGTCATCTCATCATAGAAGGCAATCAGGTTGGTCAATCATGATTTGCTCTTGGTGAATCCATGCTGACTGTTCCTGATCACCCTGTTTCCCTCCAAGTGTTTCACAATGGATTGTTTAAGGAGCTGCTCCATGATTTTTCCAGGGACTGGGGTGAGGCTGATTGGTCTGTAGTTCCCTGGATCCTTCTTTTTCCCTTTCCTGAAGATAGGTACTATCTTTGCCTTTTTCCAGTCATCCACAACCTACCCCAATTGCCACAAGTTTTCAAAGATAACGGCCAGTGGCTCTGCAATCACATCAGCCAACTCCCTCAGTACCCTCAGATGCAATTCATCCAGCCCATAGACTTGTGCATGTCCAACTTCTCTAATTAGTCCCTAACCTGACCTTTCATCAACGAGGGCCCACTTTCATTCTGTGCTGCCTGGTGCCGTAACCTGGGAGCTGACCTTGCCTGTGAAGACTGAGGTAAAAACAGCACAGAATACTTCAGCTTCTTCTGCATAGGTTGCCTGCCCCATTCAGTAAGTGACCTACACCATCGCTGACCCTCTTCTTGTTCCTGACATACTTGTAGAACCCCTTCCTGTTATTTTTTACATCCCTTGCTAGCTGGAACTCCAATTGGCCTTTGTTCTTTCTGATTTTTATCCCTGCAGGCCTGAGCAATATCATTATACTCCTCCCTACTCATCCGTCTAAGCTTCCACTTCATGTAAACTTCCCTTTTGTGTTTCAGCTCACCATAGAGTTCTGTGCTAAGCCATGCTGGCCACCTTCCATATTTGCTGTTCTTTCTGCAAATCAAAATGGTATCTTCTTGTGCTCTTAGTAGGGTTTCTTTAAAATACAGCCAGCTCTCTTGGACGCCTTTCCCCTTCAGATTAGCCTTCCGGGGATCCTGCCCATCAGCTCCCTGAGGGAGCCAAAGTCTGCTTTTCTGAAGTCCAGGGTCTGTTTTCTGCTTCTTTCCTTTCTTCTTTTGATCAGAATCCTGAACTCTACCACCTCATGGTTGCTGCTGTCCAGGTTGCTCTTCATTTCTACTTCCCCTACCAATTCTTCTTGGTCTGTGAGCAGCAGGTTGAGAAGGGCAAGACCCCTAGTTGGTTGCTACAGCACTTGTTCCAGTAAGTTGTCATCAGCATTCTCCAAAAACTTACTAGATTGTCTGTGTGCTAATGTACTTTGCTCCCAGCAGATATCAGGGTAATTGAAGTCTCCCATGAGAATCTAGGCCTGTGATCTAGAAACTTTTGCTAGTTCCTACATGAACCAGGCAGTCATGTAGGGCACCAGGCTTGAAGGGGTGCCAAGTTAAATGGAAGTGAATTTTTCCTCTATTTAAAAAAAAAATACACGTGAACCTTTTTATCTATATTGAATATGGGGTGGGGTGTCAAAGTCATAGTTCATCTAGGGCACCAAAAAACCCTTGGCTGGCTCTGTAGGCAGGAATTAGCAGTAAGCCCTGACAAAGGTATTCTGAAAATCTTTGGGAAGCCTCAGTTTTCTGTTTCTTAGCACAATGACATAGCTTGCCAGCTGCCAGCCATATTATTGTAAAGAGGCACCTACCATCTCTCTCATTCCTCTACTGAAAGAAACCTGCTGGGTATCATATAGTACTGTATAAGATAGGTAAAGCAGACATTTTAAATGTTGTTCATTTTATCATAGAAGTTTGTCAGGCTGAGTAAACTCAGGAAATGAATTACAGGAATTTGGAAGCCCTCAAATAATATTTTTTTGTGGTTCTGAAAACGTCTCATACACTTCACATCACTAAGGCAAAGATTTTCAAAAGGGATTAGTGATTTTGGATGTCTCCATTTTTGTGTACTCAATGAGACTTTAATGGTGCCTAATTTTTAGAGTGCAAGTACCCTACACTCTCTCAAAAAACAAGCCTCTTAAAGAGGTTCCTTTTAAAAAAGTTCACCTCATAATTCAGGCACCCCAAATCACTGCTCATTATGAAGATCTTGGCTTAAACACACATTTTAAAAATTTCCTTTACGTAGTTTTTGTGAAATAGTAAATGTTTAACCCCTCCCTCCTTCATGAACAATGTATCAACAACTCATTGTAAGAGTAGAGCTACCTGTTGGTCTTTTTTATCTGGAAGAATAGATTTCCCAAAGTAACAAGAGACTGATTGTTATAGAAAATATTTCAGTATTTTCATATTGAATGTTCAGTACTTCAGTACCTGAAGTCAACCACAGGATCTTGAACTAATTTGTTGGAATTACAATATGAACAAGTGTTCTCAACTTAATGATGGGTGAGTTAAATTAAGAATAGAAGTGTGGTGAAATGTCCTGCTTTTATTTTGTGCTAGTCTGACCAAGTCAGAAAAGTATGATTACGGGGGGGGGGGGGGGGAGCCTGTTCTTCCTACTCTCATCAAACACTGGTTAAGATGTTTACAAGTCAAAATCCTGATCCTGCAGCCCTTAGTTAACACAAAATTGAATGAATGAGTATTCCAATTAAATTCAATTATATAAATTCTGAAAGCAATATACGTAAATGTGCATTCTCTATTTAATATGGCATGTGATGCTTTACTGAAGTGTTTGGTTACACTAATTCAGTTACCATTGTTACAAATTTTCAATAAATCTTGTATAAAATATATCATGTAAGGTATCAATGGAAAAAAGGTACAATCTGTAAGTATGATTATCCTGGTTAAATACACTTATTTTTGTATTTCAAGTTATGAATATTGGGCACATTTCATCTTAGACATGGTATATCTCTGGGTGGCATCCCTCACCTCAGATGGAGCTTACATTAGGGTTAGACAGCCCTGTGTTGATGGCCCATCAAGGACACTCCATTCTCACAATGGGCCAATGCAGGGAAAAAAAAAAAATCTAGGAGTCCTGCGGCACTTAAAGACTAACAGATTTATTTTTCTCATGAGCTTTTGAGAGAGAAAATCCCACCTCATCAGATGCTTCAAAGATGGGGGAACTTACAGAATGGAACAAAAATAAATGAAGGCAGCATAAAATATGGGACCAGGTGATACAGGAACAGCAAATCAGAGCAGTTGTTAAGGTTCAAACCCTGGGAAAGCTGAATCCTCTCCAGATAGCTCTTTCTGAGAATGCCTCAGGCAATAAGTAGCTAACGGTCAACCTCTATGTTTCAATGAATCATGTGAGGACATTTGACCCTGGACTCCCATTTTGGGCCAATATCTTTCCGGGCACTTTGCTGTGGGATCTGTGTGGGACAGTAAATTTCCAGACGATCTAAAAGACCTCAGGGACACTTCCATTTTACCTTTCATGCTAATTCTCTGGGCTGTGGATTTACAGCTAAAAAGAACATCTTGAACTATGGATTGAGGAACTTCCAAACTTTTGGAAGTTACCAGGGAGACTTCTGCAAGCCAGAAGTCTATTCCATCACTACTACAAACCCGCAACAAGGACTTTCTAATCATTTGTATGTATATGATCGATTAAGCATCTATAAATCTCTTCTTGTCTTTTATTAGTAAATCTTTAGTTCACTTACTAAGAATTGACTGGTAGTGTGATATTTCAGTAAGATCTTAAATACATATTGATTTGGGAATATATGTCTTATACTTTGGGATCAAAAAGAAACATTGTTTAGAAGATGTAGTTAACACATTCAACATGAAACAGCCTGTTAACATCCCTGTAGTTATGAGACAAAAATGGAGGTTTGTGGGTTACAGATTGTTGTAATAAATCTTAAATCCAGTCTCTTTATTAAGACCATGATTTTTAGTGTCTAGCTAAGTTAAATGCAAGTAGATGATGAGGTTCAATAAATTAAAAAGTTTTATAAACCTTAAAACACATATTGTAAATATCATGTGTTAAAATATGAAAATTATATACCCTTAAATCAAACTAACAGGCTTGCAAACATTCCTGTACTTTAGTTCCTAAACTGGCAGGAAGAAAGGAAGTCTTCAGTCCAGGCCAGTTCATTGCTCTGAATTAAAAAAGCTGTTGGATCATCAAATGCTAGAGTTGCCAGAAGGCTTTTAGACACAGTAGTGATTAACGTGGCTTCAGTACCAATTACATTAATAGACAGAGAGAAAATGAACTAGGATGAGAAGAAACAAGCTGTGCTATTGTATGGAATATGGGTGACCATTTATAATATTTTGAATACCAATATTACAAAACTGCAATGAATCTTATACCAGATATGCTACGTAAGGTACGAGTGGGAAAAGTGTGCCTTGCTAAACATAATCATGTTTATTTGTATGCATCATCTTTGCACTGTGAGTTATAAAATCTATATTATATTGATATCTCCAGCTTGCGCTATGCATCTGAGTGACACGCCCAGAAAGACTGGCATCAGCAACATCCAGCCTGCTTGATCGCTAATCAAGAGCAATCAGCTGTACAATGAACCCATGGAAAGAAGCCAGGGGCTACACCTATGATCAGCAAGACATTTAGGGAAATGCCAATGGACAGGGATCTCCAAGTACCTTTCCATATCCATGTACTGTGAGATTGTGTTTCAGACAAAGGAGGTACAAACCACATGACAGAGAACAACAACAGTTTGTCTTCAATCCTGCTTCGAACCTCTGAAATAACTTCTCTACAAACTGAAGCTTTGAATTAGGGCCTGACAGACTCATTCAAGCTTTAGAAGTGCTCCACAAGCATTTTGCAAGCCAAAAAACAAACCAAAGACCTGATATGCAGACTCTGAAGTCATGTCAAAGCAATAAGATACATGCACCATTTAATAACTCTTCTCATTCTTCTCTTTTATAATAAATTTTGGTTTTAGAAACTAAAGGATTGGCTGGCAGCATGGTATTTTGGGTAAGTTCCAAAGTAGTATTGATGTGTTAATGTGGCTGGCCTTTTGAGGAACAGAAGAATATTCCGTATCGTAAATAAAGCTTTAGAATCATTTTACTAGATCTGTTTGTTGATTGGGATCTGGAGACTGGCTTGCAATAAAGGAGGCTATGTGATCCCCCACCCCCACCCCCAATTCAGCTTCTTGATAACCCCTGTAGAGACTTAGGAGAACAGCTTGGCTATGTCTACACTAGCCAGTTAGTCTGAGTCTATACTAGGCTTTGCCTAGTTCAAACTCAGAAATTTCTTAGTTCAAACTAAGCAAAGCTTAGTCCAAACTAATAAGTTTGACTCCTTAGTCTGAACTAAGTGCTGAGTTTGAACAAGTGCAATGTAGACCTGGACTAATAGCTTAATTTGAACAATGAGCCTGACTAGTTTGAACTAACCCACGATTAGTTCAAACTAACTGAGAACTCCTTAGTTTGGACAAAGGATGTCCAAACTAAACTTTGTGATGTAGAGATAGTCTTTGTGACTGATTGGTGAATCTAGCTACAGAGTTATCCACCAGTTTTTGGGAGAATCTGGAATCTGCCATGACCCTGGCATTTTCAGTGTAGGCTACCCAAGGCACCTCAGGTCATACAAGCCTTCCTCTCATGTAACAATGGTCTTCAGATTGTAGGTCACTACATACAGAGGGTAATTACAACAGTTGGGGAAGAACCAACGTTAGTACAGTAGAACCCCAGCATTATGAATACATAACCACATAACTCATTTGGAACCAGAAGTACACAATAAGGCAGCCACAAAGAGAAAGAAATAAAAAGTGAATACAGAGCAGTATTATGTTAAATGTAAACTATTTTAGAAAAATAAAGAGAAAGTACTATTTGTCTTCTGCATAATAGTGTTTCAAAGCTGCATTATGTTAATGTTCAGTTTTAAACTTTTGAAAAAAACAACATTTTGTTCAGAGCCACAAACATTTTAGAATTACAAACAACTTTCATTCTCAAAAGGGTATATCTATATTAGGGAGCATTTTTGAAAAAAGTAATTTTGAAAAAATTTATTTCAAATATATTTGAAATAATTATCTCAAAATAATTTTTTTCAAAAATGCTATTTCAGGAGAATGGTCCAGGGACCGCTCGTTATCCCAAAATACCACCGCTTTTTTTCCCGAAAAAGTCTACACCAGACTCTTTTTTTGGAAAAAAGCAAGGCAATGGAAAAGACTGGCAGGCTTTTTTGGAAAAAGCCGTTGCAATGTCCAGCGATGGCTTTTTTTGAAAAAGCACACTGGTATCTCAAAATACCAGTGTGCTTTTTGGGAACATTAAACCTCATTATTTTTCCAAAAAAAGGTTTTTTTGAGATGGCTTTTTGGAAAAAAGCCATCACTGGAGATGGCAAAGGCTTTCTTTGGAAAAAGCCTGCCTATCTTTTCCATTGCCTTGCTTTTTTCTGAAAAAGAAAGTCTGGTGTAGCCTCTCTTTTTTGGAAAAAAAGCCGCAGTATTTCGGGATAACGAGCATCCCTGGACCATTCTCCCGAAATAGCATTTTTGAAAAAAGTTATTTCAAAATAATTTTTTCAAAATTACTTTTTTCAAAAAATGCTCCCTAATGCAAACATAGCCAAGGTGTTCATAACTATGAGGTTCTACTGTATGGAGTAAGACCAAAATGTGTGTTTGTGAATTTGGTATGGCTCTTGTAATATCACACAAAACACACATTTCAAACTTAAAATACTGAAAAAGAATTCCCCTAATCTAGCTCTTTGTTCACAAGTTATAAATGTAAGTTTGAAACATCAAGATGGACCTACCAACTGAGTTTTGTATATTTATCAAACAAACAGGAAAGGAAAGGAGAGAAAGAAAAAAATCCTACTCATCATAATCCTGTCTTTATTGAAACGGCCAGCCACAGCATGTCATTATTCTCAGTCCCATGATACTCATTTCCAACAAAAGCACCATGAAATTACAGAAAATAGTATATAGCTCTTTGGAGCTAGGTAGCAGAGAGGATAAACCTTCAAGCCTTTCATCTGTAAAGACTTCTATTTTAATCTGTTTCAGGTCACAAGTGATATGGGCTTGGTGGTTTCAATCAAATGTTCATATCAATAAGCCACCATGCAGTTCAGTACAACAGGCAGAGTTCAAGGATTGAAACATGAAGTATTAGAAGCACTAGAGGCAAGGACCAAAGTGTACTGAAAAAACTAAGGAGAAGCTCACACAATATCTTTCCACCCTCCACTGTGGATTTGCTTCTTATCTCAAACACAAATGTGTTTGCACGGAAATGGATCTTTGAGAGACTGGAACACTACTCTAGGCATTAGCCAATTCCATTTCTTTTGATATTTGAGTGACATTCACCAAATTCCTCTCCGAATGCGCACACACACTCACTACTACTATTTATGCTGCAGTAAACCAAGAAGCTCCACTATTCATCACATGCCATTATAGCAGCACTGCTCAAGTGAGCACAAGATAGCATGATCCCTTTCCCCATGATCTCACAGTGTAAATCAGTATATTAAACAGACAGCAGTAAAACCCCTATTATATTTACAGTTAGCTGTATTCTGTCTACTTTCCCTACACTGTATATTGGGACTACCATTATCACATGTAAAGAACACGTATGTATTTTAAGGATGGTATAGTACAACTAACTCACTTCTACGTATCTTGTTCCTAATTACACTGAGTCCTCTAAAACATGATATACTGTTAACTCTTTGAAGAACTATTCACAAGACTTGGCTCTTGTAGGTAGTGCACTAAAGTGAGTTCTTGTAATGATAAGGGGATACAATAAACTAACATTGTCAATACAATGCATCCAAAAATCACATCAGGCCCACAAAAAAAAAAGTTTAAAAATAAGCTTTTTTTTATTGCTTTCTGGCTATTGAGCCTTTGAGGGGGGGAGGGGGGCCATGTTTTCAAGCTTTTCTCCACAACCTTAAGGACTAGACACTTGAAAGAAAGAAAGAACACAATTTTTTTACATAATTCCAGGAACTGTGACATTGGGGGGGGGGGGAACCAGTATCATCAGGCTTGTGATAAAATTATGAGTGTTGGTAATACATCTAAATCATACATTTAAGAATGCAGGATTGTTCCCAGAAGTACAGTTTGTTCAATTTGCTGTTAATGTCATGTCCTGAACAAACTCGGTGATGGAAGGTACAGAATGCTCTCAAAATCCACTGACCTAATGCTGAAGATGCACAGTACTATTCTGGAAGCACTGAGCACTTCAAAAGTGCAGGTCTTACTTTCATTCTTCACTACATCATTTTGTAATTTTTGTATTTCGGAGAATGTTAGTTCTCAATTTAGGCATTCATCCTATGATTTATTCACAAGACCCATGCACTCAGGCAAAACCTTACTGATTTCAGTGGTGATCCAGGTAGGCAACAGAGTCCAGCCACTAAAATCTCACTGCAGGAGAAGGATCTTAAAAAGCATTATTACTCACGGGGAAGAGGCACATCAGCACTCTTTGAATTAGAAGGAAACTTCTGAAATTTACTCTGAGTTAATTTCATCTAGGACACTTCACCTGTTTGTCACCATATAAGGGAAAACTGGATATGGGAGCGGAAACATCGCCAAACTTTTTATACAGCAACTTTTAAAAAGATGTTTTGGTAAAAGTTTTATTTTTACATTCCACAAAATTCTGCCAAATTTATAATCACCTTTGATACAATTAAACATTTCACACAAATAGAATGAAACTGGAACAGAACCCACCAATTTTTATCCATGTCCTGACTTGAGAAATAAAAGGAAAACTGAAGTAATAAAGCTACTTCAAACATCCATGATAAATTTACACTGGCAAAGACTCAGCTGTGTTATGATGACAGCACTCCCCCAGTGAATAAATGCACAGTGTATTGTCCCTTCTAGGGCTCAACTTCAAAGACCTTGAAAATCTCCTTTGAGTTCGAACCCTCAACATCAAAGCCTTGGAGTTCATTTATAGTTTCAGGATCAGATGAAGGCAGCCAGTGAAACAGCCATGATTTAAAGGATAATCACTTCTAAACAATAAGTCTGTGAACATTTTCCATCACATTACACTTAAAATTAGGTCTGGAAAAGTAATGCTGCACACGCTTGTTTTCTGTTTCAGAAAAACCCAGGTGAAATAAATATTTAAAACTTGTTTAGCTTCTCATCACTTTCCTTTCTATATTCCAAGTTTTATTGATGGTTTAAATATACTTTACTTATTCACACATTTGACAAGATAAATGCAATCTGGTTTGCCTGTCTGTGCAAATGAGTTAGATTTGGCACTTCAGAAACTAACAGAAAAACTACATTCTGATACACGTGCAAGAAAGTGACTTGTAAAATTGGAGCTGTGCTCTGGGATACACATTACCAAAATGCAACAAAAGAAGCCAAGCATTGTTCAAAGCTATGGACATAATAAAAGAAGAATTCAATCCATTTTGGAGGCATGCCTGGGTTTAACTATGATGAGTAGTTGAGATCGAGAGCTGTAACACAGGCTAGAACTCAGTGCGACACCCTGAATCACAAGTTCCAGTTAGAGTGGATGACATTATGGGATCAGGTGTTCCCATCGACAGCAGCCTGGTTATTACTTGGCAAATGAGATCTGATGCTCTGAATTACATTTGCTAGGAGCTTTGGGTGAGGGCAGGTGTTTTAGGGGTACCTGCAGATAGACTCATGATTGCAAGATGTGTTTCATGGCCCATGGAGTCTGCAGCTGACATAGCTTTCAGGGAAGCCCCAATATAGCAGAAACTTAGGGGAGTAAATCCAACCCCTCACACCCACTTGCTCCAGGGAGTAGGGAGTGGGATATGGGGGAGGCAGAGGAGCTGTCAGCAGGGGTACTAAAGAAAGCTTTATCACCAGTCCAGATTACCCTAACAAGGCAGATTTATGAGAAGAATTTTTACCAGAGGTTAGAGGGGTAAGAAATCATCTAATCTTCAGAAATCTGAACCCCACAGAAGGGATGGGACACAAAGAAAAAGATTGCTCTGGAAGTATATGTTAATGGAGTTACAGGACCATTAATAACTTACCTGTAAAGAACACCAGGGTTTCCCTCCCAGGCTCTTCCTAAGAAGACACCTTGGAAGTATTATTTGACTGCCTTTCATATCCATGGGATAGTTCAGTTACTGATGCAATAAACTCTGAATTATGTTCAGTGCACAAGTCTTCTTTTGATGAGGCTGTATGCATGGTTAGGACCTGTAGCTCTGGTGCATTTTTGGCAAAATGCAATATTCAGTTAGCTTTTCAACTATTTCCAGGGCATCCTTCTGATTGTAACCATTTGGTTCTCTCTTTTGAGGGTCAGTTTGATTTCAGTACACTGCTGCTGATAGGACTGTCCATCTCTTTCTCAGAATCTGAACAATTCAGTTCACTTTTTGAATGGCCAGTGGCATCAGAGTCTGATTTACACCAGGTGGTAAACTATTTGGATGACCACCTGCTGGTAATCAGAACAGGTTCAGAGGAAAATTCTATCCTACTAGCCACATTGCAGGTCTTGGTTGACAGGCTGTGGGTACCGTTGGCTGATGAGAAAACAGATAGGCCCTCTACGAAGCTAACCTATTTGGAAACTGAGTGAGATATGTGGACTAGTACACTGAGACTGTCCCACATATGTTAGAATTGGAAAAGGAACAGAGAAGGGCAACAAAAATGATTAAGGGTATACAAGAGTTTCCATATGCGGAGATATTAGACTGGGGATTTTCAGCTTGGAAAAGAGATGACTAGGGAACATATGACAGAGGTCTTTAAAATAATGAATGCTATAGACAAAGTGAACACAGAAGTGTTACTTATTCTTCCGCAGAAGAAAAGAACCGGGGTCACCTTCCAAAATTGATAGGTAGCAGGCTTAAAACAAGCAAAAGGAATTACTTCTGCACACAACACACAATCAACCTGTGGAACTTACTGCCACAGGATGCTGTGAAGACCAGAAGGCATAATAGGGTTTGAAAAAGAATTAGGTAAATTCATGAAGACAGGTGAATCATGGCTATTAAACAAGATGGTTAGAGATTCAACCTTGTACTCTGGGTGTGCCTATTCTTTAAGTACCATAAATAGAAACGTACTGCAGGCTTGGATCACGTGATTATTGCACTGTTCTGTTCATTCCCTCTGATGTTATCTAGCATTGGCAACTGTCAAAGACACGCTACAGGGCTAGATGGACCATGGGTCTGACCCAGTATCAGCATTCTTTTGTTCTAGGATAAACTGGGGGAACTTTTGAGATTATCAAGACTAGAGAGGCACACAAGTTTATGAAGGAGCTTCAATCTATTATTGAGCATGTTAACTTCACATGCTGAGTGTGGTTCTAGGGTAGACATTTTGCATTGGACTGTCAGCTGCCATCATGTGAGTAGCAAAGCCAACCCATTTTATAAGAGTTAATAAAGAGATGAAGGATTTAGAGGTGTGGTAACAGCTTCTGAATCAAATTTAAAGAATGTCCTTTTGGAGGGTGGAATGGGTGACAGAAGCAGATTTATTCAGGAGCATTAGGAGATATAGGTTTTGGAGTGTGTTACCAAGGTACATTGTAAAAAATAAATAAAAAAGCAAGAAGTCTTGTGGCACATAAAAGACCAACAGATTTATTTATCACATGAGCTTTTATGGGGGGAAAATCCCACTTCATCAGATGCATTGAAGAGGGGGAACTTGCAGAATCGGATGAGAATAAATGCAGGGGAGTGTAACACATGGGAGTCAGATCATATTGGAACAGAAAATCAGAGCATTTGTAAGGATTCAAACTCTAGGGAAAGCACACAGAGGGAGGCTGAAGTCAAATTACATGTTATAATGTGAAAAAAGTCCATAGTCACGATTCAGCCTTGCTTTCACAGAATCTAATCTGCATATTATTTGAATTTTGGCTGTTTCTCTTTCAAGTCTTGATGTCTCATTGATTTTCTTGAGGACTATCATTAACAAATAATCAATGGAGTGATTAGGAAGATGGAAGTTCTCAGCAACTTTTTTTTGTGTGTGTTGTGATTTCTGATGTCAGTTTTGTGTGCATTTATTCATCTGCACAGGGACTGTCCAGACTATTTTAAAAGATGACCCCTCACTCTCTCTGGACTTGGGAGACAGACCTCTCCTCACCTCCAGACAATCCCCGAACCTTAAACAGATGCTCACCAGCAGCTACAGACCTAACAACAGAAACATTAAACCAGGCACATATCCCTGCAACAAACCACACTGCCAACTTTTTCCATGTATCTGCACTAAAGACACCATCGTAGAACCTAATCAAGCCAGCTATTCCATCAAAGGGTCCTTCACCTGCTCCTCCACTAATGTGATTTATGCCATCATGTGCTGGAAATGCCCCCATGCCTTATACATTGGACAAACAGGACTGAATCGTGACTATGGATTCTTTTCACATTATAACAGGTAAATTGACTTCACCCTCCCTCTCTGTGCTGTTCCCCAGAGTTTGAATCTTTATAAAGGCTCTGATTTGCTGTTGCAGTATGACCTGATCCCATGTCTTACACTCCCCTGCATTTATTCTCATCCAATTCTGTAAGTTCCCCCTCCAAAGCATCTGACAAAGTAGGATTTTCCCCCCATGAAAAATCATGCAATAAATTAATCTGTTACTCTTTAAGTGCCACAAGACTCCTTGCTTTTTTGCTTTACTAGACCAACACAGCTGCCCTTTTGGAACAAGGTACATTGTGTGTGTTCAGAAAGGGCCCTCAGATTGGATACAAAATGTATAGTATTTTCTTAAGAACATACTATTCTTTGAATTTTCCTCTGTTTTGGGAGCATTAGTTATTTGGCGAGCCAATTTTGGAAACAAAAGTGCATTTCTAGAGTGACAACATGACTACAAGTCACATTATCAATTACCAGTCCTCCAGATCATCCAGGGTTTGAGGCTGGTAAGGTGTTTGTATTGCCATGTTTAAATCCTAGTGTATGCTTCACTGCCAGGCACGTGTGAAGACAGATACTGGCAAAGCCAATACATTTTCTCAATTTCAGATGGACAAATTCTGGAACCTGGCACTGAGGCCCAATGAGGAATCAGAACAGATGCTGACAGCACTCTGGAACCTCAGCTTATGATGTCTCACGCATTACCACAGTGACCAATAGCACCACAAATGTTGAGGGAAGGCTTGTCCAACATGCAGCCCAGGGGCCAGAATCTGGACCACCAAGGGCTTTTATCTGGCCCCCCAAGCGCTGACGCAAGAGCCTGGGAGCTGGGGCTGGCCAGGGCTGTCTGAAATACTCTGTATTGCTAGATCGAGTGCACAGGCAGACACTGACAATTTGTTGAAGCAAAAGCAATGCCAAATATCACACTAATCATTATTTTATTAAAGTTTTATTAATAAAGATTAATTTGTATGTCTTACTTATGAATTATCTACAAAAATTTTCTCACCAGCTCCCTGACAGAAAAGAATTGCAATGTGGCCCCTCACCCAAAAAGGTTGGAAACCCCTGGTTTAGGGCCTCCAATGGGAGTTTTAACAATTGCATGCAATTTCAGAAGAAGAGAGAAGACAATACTGTAGTACACAGTGTCTCTGGAAGTCCATGGGTTGGCATCACTCATGATCTCTAGTCACCTATTGGACCTTATATTTTGCCAACAGGACGAGCAGTTATCCAGATCCTTGTTGCAGGACCTTAGTCTGGAGATTTTTAGGACCTGCACCCTACAGAGGATCCAGGTTTTCTCATCACTCCTGAAATGCTTAGGGATTTGATGCAAAGTCCCTTTGAAGGAGCTGAGGTAGGACACCTGGGGCTTTTATACCCAGAGAAGTAGGGCAATGACCAACATCCTTTTACAGCTAGTTCCTTCCTTTAACTTCATATGAGAGGAGGGCAGCAGGATAGCTGGAACCTTACTGGAGGTTACATGGAAATGTTTAAGGAAAGGCTGATGCTCTGAACTGTACTATTTGTTCCCAGGTAGTCCCAAATACTTCATGTGAATAAAGTTGCAGCATAATGAACAAAATCCATTTTCTCCTGTTTTTCTTCTCATCTGTCCAGACAGAGGTTCTATTTACACTGGACAAGGCCACATCACCATATGCAAGATGGCATCTATATCTGACATTTGTAAATAGATTTTTTTAATGACTATATAGCCTACCACTCTAAGGTAATATTTTCTTTAAAAATGAACTGTAGTGATTGATAAAATTCTCTGGAGAATTTAATCTGCTGCCTTTTCTATGTACCTAATGATTGATGAATCTGAATCCCTCAACTGTGTTAATGAGTTTAATCTCCAGAACCCTGTATGGATACAAATATGTGGATCCACATCCAATTTTCATTCACAAGAAATAGTTCACGGATATCCACTTGGTATCCACAGATGCAGATTTGCAAGGCTCTAGCCTGTGCAGATAAAAATATGTGGACCTGTATCCAATCAGCATCCACAAGAAATGGTTTGCGGATATCTGCATTGCATCCACAGATATAGATATCCACAGATTTGAAGGGTCTACTTATCTATTCAGTGTCTGTGAGGTATAGAATCATTCCCATTTTACTCATTAAGAATTGAGATACATGGTAAATAAGTAATTTCATATGAAGAAGATGGGGCCTAGAACTCCGATCTTCTGATTCCTGGGTGCTAGCTACAAGGCCATCCTTCCTCCCTCTATGGCTCTTTATATACACTACTTGCACATAATAGATCAGAGCTGCCTTTGTGTTTGCTCTTACTAGGTACAAGTAACATCTCCAGACAGAATGCAAACAACACAAGCATGATCTTACTTTTTAACTTCTTCCAGATACACTTGTTTCATTCAATGTGCTTTGCATCTTGAAGATTTTTCTTTCATAAAATGCATTGAAAACTCTTCAAATGGAGCTTGACTTGTAATAGCAACAACCGTCAATTAAGAATCTTAAAAAAATAACTTTGCTTTGTTAGGTATTATGCATACTTTGGTAGTGCCTCGAAGCCTACCAAATTGAGGCCTCATTTGATTCTAAACCATACATTGGGTTAAAAAAAAAAATAGAATTTAAGAGATTTCATTGATGGCTCTTGTAGTTTTCTTTTTGAAAGAAAACTTTAGAGGTGGAAATTTCCTAAGCCATTTGTAAATTGGCTAATTCTGACAGCTTTCTGATGGGGAACATTTGTTAGAAGGGAACACCCCCAGCTACCACTTGAGGTATGTAGGCATAGAATGACCATGATCAGTAAAGAAGGTGCAGGAATACAAAAGGTAATACACTTCTGTCAGTGACTTATAATTAGTACATTTGTATTGCTTTTCATTTTAATAAAAAACTGCTGAGTTTCTCAACATCCTCAATATTTATTATATAAACTAGAGATACTGGGAAGCAGGTCTCAACCTTTCATCTACCCCATCACCACTGGTCTCTCTCCCCACCCTCACTTCTTCTTCTTTTCCTACAACACTTACCAGTCCTAGTAGAGTTTCTGTAACATACAAAACACAATCAATGCTGGGCCTCAATAAAAAGCACATTAAACACTCACATATTAAGGAGTATTTTACTTAATAAAATGTTGAAATTAGGACACGTATCATGCTTTGCAATAATGACCAACTATTGGATGGAATTCCACTTTTTTGTACTTTTTAAATATTAACAATTAAAATATGTAGAAGGAAGCAAATGTTTAGCTGAGAGCAATTAGAGTGATGTGTATCATATATGCCCCCAAAACTAGGTGCAATAAAAAATCATTCCTCCTTTCTTATTGAGGAGAAAGATTAGTCAGTCCATTTTTATCCTTCTGATTTCGTTGGTGTTATAAGAAACAACTTGTAAATGAAACTTTGGGAAGTAAATTTCCTTTTCTTGTTTTTCCTCATATAAATATGACAAGCTAAAAAAGAATTTAGAGCATGAACTAATATGTATAATGCATGTCCACAAGAATGGGCAGAATTTTTATTCAGCACTGTCCACACAATGAGTAAGCTAAGGATTTTTAAAAGCATTCAGAACTCTTACTTCAGTGGGAGTAAAATTAGGGGTTAAAGTATAATTGGGCAGACCCCAGAACCCTCCTAACTTCCCACCCCCAGTTCCCCTATCTTCACTGCACACCCTTCAGCCTCTCAACCCCCCACACCTTCCCAGCCCCCTTCAGTTCCCTTGCCCCCATTGCCCCAGTCTACCCCTTTCAGCCCCCTCAACTCCTCCATGCCTTTTCCCTTCCAGAGCCTGACTGTCCCCAACCCTCAGGGCCCCCTTACCCATGCCACTGAGGAGCTGGTATGGGGGCAGGGAAGCTGCAGCACTGGCCAGCTGGCTGGAGGATGACAGACCTGAGACCCTGGGAGAGGGGTGGCCAGGCTCACCCCAGCCCACAGTCCGTTCCCCGAACTGGCCCTAGGGGAAGGCACCACAACACTGCTTTCCAGTGCGTTCTATTTTTAGGGGGCTCCAGAATGCAGCATTCTGGCATGTTCCCCTATTTTTAGGGGCCCCAGAATGCTGCCAAAATAGGGGGCTCCAGAATGTCATTCTGAGGCATTCCCCCTTACTTTAACCCCTGAGTAGAGTGAAGCCAATGATGTGTGCTTTTGAAAATCTCATCCTAACACAGCTGTTTAAATCTAAACAAACAAGGAGGCCCCTGGCACTTTTTAAAATAATAAATGTATCCCATGAGCATCTGACAAAGGGCGATTTTCTCCCATAAAAGCTCATGAAATAAATAAATTTGTTAGTATTTAAAAGTGCCACAGGACTCCTTGTTGGTGGTGATGGTGATGGTGGGTTCCCCCCTCCCTTGAACCAGACTAACGCTGCTACCCCTTTGGAACTGTTTAAATCTAGGCTCTGATCTTAATATGTCAAGGAAGGCTGCAGCTCACTAAAGGAAAAGAAGTAGTACATCTTAGGTATTTATGGAGCAGCAATCGCTGTAGTAGCTAATCATGAGATACACTCTGATTTACATTTATCTTGCAGTGAACCTTTATTTAGTTTAGCTGCTCATAATTAATCTCTCTTTCTTTTGAAGGGTGCCTTCTTAGATAGTACAGATACAAGCCACACACTGACTTATAAAACCATAATTAACCTTGACAAAAGTTAATTTGAATGACCTTGAATGACACCTATAAGTAACAGAAAACTCATACAGTCCTTGGAAATTTGTTCTTATACATCCCCTATGCCTCACTGCTAAACAGAGCTGCTGCATTCTGAACAAGCTAAAGTCTCAAAATGTCCTACTGTCTTATAAAGATAGTAGCGAGGTCCAGACTGAAAAAAGATATTTTAGACTAAATTCCTTAAGGCAGAAACTGTATTGGCTTCTTGAACACCATCAAGTACATTATTAGTTTTTAAAACCAATTGTGATGATTTGTTGCTGTTTAGCTAAATGTAGACAAGAATTGTTACTGAAGAGACAAGACTCCAAAAACATGTGAGAATCTGGGAATATCCCAAAATATTAAAATTTCCTTGACAAAAGGCAGTTACTGCCATCACTAGCTTTTTCTCTCTCACACTACTTCATCCGTCTTGTCTGAACTGAGCTTCATCCTCTGATAGATCTCATAAAAGCAGTTTGAATCATCCAAGTCATCATAACCTTAACTTCTAGTCCATCTTCCACTTCTGTAAAAAGATGGACAACCAAATGATTTCTGATCACACTGGTGTACAACACGATGGAAGGATTGCAATCAATAACCTGAGGGGGAGGGGAATGCCATGGGAATTGACAGAGTCATACAACAGCATATGGCATCACAACTACAGACAATGGAAGTCAATTAGATTCCACCGCTTAGATTACGGGTGTTCCCACAATGTCTTATATTTATTCTTTGGTCGGACATGGTGCCCAACACCCACAAATAGAGCCAGATTTAAAAAAAAAAGTTCAGCTCCCACTTGGCAGCCTTAAGTAGACGCAATAGCTTGAGAACAAAACAAGATGCTGTATCTTGTGCAGCTTTGAAAACCTGATCTAAATAAGTACATTAGAGACATATGAGAATATAGGACTAAGATCCTGAGTTGGTTTGATTTTGAAGCTGAATTAGAGAATAGTTTGTGTTCCAGGGTAAAATCCAAGTATTTAAACCATTCTCCTGAAATTTTAAGATGTGATTTAACTGGATACTAGGAGTAGAAATTGGTGGGTAACTGATTCTCCATTTCATGGGAAATTCCACAAGTCTGAATTCCTACACTCCCCCTCTCCTGAAATGGGGGGATCAAATTTTACCATGAAACAATTCCAAAACTAAATAGATTCAAAAATATGATTCAAAATCTGATAATGATATTTTAAAGTTGTTTTATAATTTGAAATATAACAATATTTCTGACTGTTGTGTCATTTCAAAATGAAAATCAAAATGTTCTATTAATAAAGTGAAAATGGAATATTTTAGCATTATTTAAACACTGCGTCAAATATTTTTGTAGATGTTTTATTGAATCAGCATTATCAGATGGAGGAATCCTTTGCCTTCATTATAATTTTTCAGCTACTGTAAAGATGGATACAGATACAGGGATTCACATCCAATATTCAAATTGGAAGGGATTCTGGTGTTGCCATATTTATATTCTCTCTCTCTCTCTCTCACACACACACACACACACACACTTTGAAATAGTTGATCACAGACAAATATTAAATTATGGATAAAATGTTTTAAAGTGGAGTAACTTTAGATATTGTGCAAATAAAAGAATGATATTTAAAGTCTTAAAAATGTACATATTCATGCCTAAAATCAAACTCAAAATACCATTTCTAAAATTCCAGGAGTCAGATTAGCTAGCTACACAAAATAATGTATGAAGCAAGTTAACAGAAGAATAGGAGAGCAGCATTGTTTGTGTGATTATTTTGGATTACATAATATTTGGGGAAAAAAGGATTTTTGCTTACTGAAATATTGCATTTGCTAAAAAACAGGATAGCTTTTAACACTATGTACAGAGTAGTGAAGTAGTATTTAATACTTTCTATGTTCTTTGGTATCTGAGCGCCCTCTGCGTTTCTTACATGGCATATTAATTTCAACATTTTCTTTAAAAACAATCAAAGCTCTTCTTTCCCACCCCTACCCCCCAGTATATGTATCAAATTTTCTTTGTCTCTGTCATCTGCTGAGGATGTATGGAACTCATCCATCAAGTTCTCAGATAGCAAACCAATGAAGTAATTAGAGTCACTGTTTAAATTACTCTAATTCAAAGCAGTATTCTGAGTGTCAACCTCTTTACTTTACACTTCTCCAGAAAACAAATTTCCATAACCTGAACTGATGCTAATGTAAGACAGTATTATATTGTATTGATCCTGACAGCTTATGCTCACACATACACTGAGTACCCAGAAGAGCTAGAGCTACATTTCTCAAGAGAACAGGACAGCATATCAGTCACTACTTGCAGTTCAATACACACCAACAGGAGCTTCCTCAGAAATACTAATCAGCATGTTTTCTGCTTTCTGTCCACTTTTAGGGTTCTATCTTAGAGAGGGCCAAATAACTGATTTTTCAATGCACTGGTAGTTCCAAGAAACTGGGGAAATTAAAATTCTTAAAAAGTCTAGCAAATTGAAAGGCATTTTTAAAAAACCTGCAGAAAGAGCTGGTGGTATCCTTGTAACTTTTAGCACATTGGTTAGGATATTCAGCTGGGATGTGGGAGACCTGGGTTACATTCTCCCTCTGCTTAAACACAGATTTGTCCTGGACTCTCCCACCCAAGTACCCTAATTAGTGCCCTAATTCAGTGGTTCTCAACCAGGGGTTCATATGTAGAGCCCTGCGTGGATACAAATAAGTGGATCCACAGCTGACCTGCATCCACAGGAAATGGTCCATGGATATCCGTGTTGTATCTGCGGATGCAGATATAATGCGGATATCTGCATATTTGCAGGGCTCTAGCTCTGTGCAGATAATGTGTATCCGTATCCAACCTGCATGCGCAAGAAATGGTCCGTGGATATCCATGTTGTATCTGTTGATGAGGATATAAGGCAGATGTCTGCGGATATCCACGGATTTTCAGGGCTCTATTCATATGCCCATGGGGATATGCAAAGGTCTTCTAGGGGATGTATCAACTTACTTAGATATTCACTTTGTTTTACAAGAGGCTACGTAAAAGCACCAGTGGAGTCAGTACAAACTATAATTTTATATGGACAATACACTATATGATACAGTAACATTACATGTATATGTAGTCTATTAGACACATGTTTCATGTTATGCATGCAATAGTGATGTAAAACTGGATAGATTTTTAAAATGAAGAGCCAGAAGCAGTGGTAGTGATGAGAGTGAAAATTGTAAAAAATTGAAAATAACTGGGGAAAAAATGGTCAGTTCTGCATGGAATATTTTGCCTTTTGGATTCAAGTCTCCAAACAATGATGCACCTCAAATTTTGTGTTTCCTTTGCAACGAAACTCTATCAAAACTACTGTATGAAAGCAGGGCCTTTGCAACAACATTTGAAGGCAGAACATCCTTCCTATGCATCCAGCTAAATTTTTTTTTCAAAGAAAGCTTTGAGTTCCAGACTTGCCAGCTTACAGTGAAAGGCTTTTGTATGCACTATACCAGCTGCAAGTAGTTTTTAAGTGAGGTGAAACTTGGGATACTGAGACAATGAGACCTCTAAAAGGGGTTCAGTAGTCTGGAAAGGTTAAGAAGCACTGCCCTAACTGCAGGGTTGTGAGATATTCTGGGGCAGATTTCTCAAACTTTCACCCAAGAAAGGGCAAGACCCAAGTTCACATCTGTGTTCTACATCAGGCAAGGAGAGTCACTGCACATACCCGTCCTCAGGCAAGTGCCCTAACCATAGGCTAAATGGCATAAGGAGACCACCACTGGTGCCTAAGTCCTTTTGTGAATCTAGCCAGAAAGTGTTTTTTGGTTGAAAACATTTGGCAAATGTGTGTCAAATTCTTAAATAGCTTTGGGTCGACTGAAAATGCATTGTGTGGTGAATAAGCTATTTGTCCAAAAAAATTTCTCTCAGTTCTACACCATCAACAAACTCTGGGTGTCCCCAGATGCAGTAAAGTGGTATCAATTGTTTGCTCCAATCCACCTCCAGATGTAACTGAAACCTAAAATCAGTCAGTGAGCAAACCATTTATTACAAGTGTTGGCATATTTTTAATCAGACTATTCAAACACTTTCTATGATTCATCCAGATCGGGAGATGGCAGAATAATATTCAAAATCAAAATTATTTACCAATAGGTTCATTAAATCAAGAAATTATCCAGTGAAGAGTATTTTTCTACTATTTAAACATCTGTATTCCAGAAATTATTTTAAAGAAGCAATACACAAGCATTAGTGCAGCAATAGCTATGTGAACACTGATAGTGAGGCAGGGAAATTTCAGCAGGTGAAGCAGCACAATAGGTCAACAGAAGAGCCGTGGCCATTGGTAAAGAGGTCTTAGTCAGTTATAAAGGACCACTGACCTAAGAGGCTAATCTGCTTTTAAGAACACAAGGTTCCCCTGAGAGATTATTTAAAATAAGAAGTAGTTCCCACAGCTAGAGGGGCAGGTAATGTAAAAATAGGGTCACAAAGCAACAAAGTTGCTGGAGGAGCCATCCAGGGCACACTACGAAAGGTGGATTAAAATAGGCAATGAGGGGAGTTTAATCTATCTGGGCAGGACTAATTTTAGCCTTAAATCAATTTTTACCCAAATTATATACTTTAAAATGTGCAATTTCATTGTCTCTAAATACTCTTGAAAAGAAGGCATGTTTTCCAGTTGCCTAAAGAGCTCTAGAGATTCTGCCTATTTTGAGAAATGTATACAGTTATGTGACAACTTCCCATTGTCCACATCAAGTCCAGACTGCCAAACCAAGCAATATGATAAATATGGACTGAAAATTCATCCAGTGCAACATCAACTCTTTCCAGTCATAACTGAGTAACTGCAAAAAATCAATTCTTCCCTCCCATACACATTTAAACTGTAACATTTTATTTTAAGTTGAATTTTTCACACCAAAACATTTTTCTTACATTTTTAAAAGAAAATTTAAGAAGCATCTGATCTTCAAATTCATAAAATGAAAAAAACACCACAAAACAAAAATCAAAAATTTTTGAACTTCCTACTCTGAGAAGTTTAAAAATCTAAAGTTTAATTCCAACCCATATTTGAGATTCGTCCATTTTTAAATCAAACTAAAACAATTTCACCATCCCATGAGAATTTTCTCACCTTCAACAAAAGATTCCCATTCTGCATCAATACAAAACTGAGATCTTTTGACCAGGTGAGTGCATTAATCATAGGGTTTCTGAAGCAGAATTTCTCTGAATTCAACTCTGAGAAACCTTCCTAACAGAAGTTTCATTGAATACACCCCTTTGCTGAACAATTTCAGATATGATAAACTGGCATTTGCTGATGAATATTGCTTCATCAAAAAAAAGAAATCTGATCACTTCTACACTATCATAATATAAATAAATAATAAGTTCTGCAATTGTTTGTAAAAGTTACTCAAGAATGTCCACATCCATAAAAGTTTTCCACATAAAGGCTAGCAATGTAAAATACAGAAGACAGACAGGGATGTTTTCAATAGCAGTCACTTAGCCAATACCCTTCAAAAATGACTTGCAGACTAGTACCAGCCATGTTTTCAACAATACAATCTGCACCAGTAAACAAGAAACCCAGAAGCTGAGTGAAGTGGGTAAATAAATACCTCAAAAGCCCATAACAATCAAATCTGGTTTGCCTATTCCAGCAAGGCAAAAACCTGACATCTGCACTATTAATACTGAAAAAGTCAGCTTATGTTTTATCTTTGAGTGCCTGTGGTCCACTTAGGTTGCCATACACAGAATGGGCAATAAACAGCAAGGTTTAGCAATTTTACTACTGCAATGTGTTATGGTGGGAGCTAACAAATAGGTAATAAGATAGGTTTCCCACTGTAGTTTTTAAGGTACTGTTACACACAACTTAGAGCAATGGTGACCCAAGAAACACATTTGCACTTTTTATTGTCGTGCTTTTGTGGAGATTTATGTAGGGTTTTTACAAACCTAAAATGACTGCAATAATTTATGACCACAAGATGTTGCTTACAGAACAATTTTCAAACTTTTAGGTACACACTGCCAAAAGCTATAAAATCTGGTTCTGAAAACTTGAAGAAAAGAGTAAGAGGCTATTTAGTTTATGTGTAAAGCCACATCTGTGTACAACATACAGTAGAGTGCTTTGAGGCATAAATGATTCCAAGATGAACAACCTGTACAAAAAACCCTTCCAAACTTCCATGCCTCATGCTACATTACTTGAGATCAGTGCCAGATCTATAAATTTATTGTTTTAATTTACCTAAGAACATTCCTCTTAAAAACCCTTCTTTATTGCACAACCAAACTCAGAAATCAGAGAACAGACTTGCCCTGACTGACTGACTGTCAGTATTCTGACTCAGAAATGTTTTCATAGTTAAGATAAACAAAGTTTCCATTGTAAAACCGATTATGCCCCACAATGAAAATCCATAAGCATAAGAACATTTTTACCAAATCTGAGGTAAATCAGATAAGACATTTTCAAATGACATCCCCCTGATAATATGGATGTCCACTAGGTCCAAAACATCAAGTTGTCTTTTTTTTTTTCTTCTACAGAGCAGTATAAAAAATTAGTTTAAGGGGATCATTTTATCAAGATCCAGGGCACAGGAACAAAGATTAGTTTATTCAGCTGTAATTTAAAAAATTTTAACTAGGAACATCAGAATGGCAAGTCAAGTCTGGCAGATGGAAGTCAAGACCACAGAGGATTGCTGTAGAACTAAGTTTTCATTAAAAGAGGATGCAAGTCATCATGCCCTTTCCTTAACAGATACAACTGGAAAGTTTATACTTTCCTAGCAAATTTATCAATGGAAGAATATTTCCTCTCCTTCTCTCACACACACTGAGGTTAAATCAGACAAACTATTTATAAATTGTGACACAAAGTGAGACAATCACTACAATAATTGAAAAAAAAAAATTTAAAAAAACCAACAGAACATCAGGGTACACAGAGTGGGGATAGGAGAAATTCATCCAAGGATGCATATGAATGTAGGCAAACATGGATGGAGGTAAGTTTATTCTATTAACACCAGGGAATGGAGCTTTTACCCTCCCTGCCCTAGTACTCAACGTACCAGGCATCTAAGATGCTTCAGTGAGTTCTGAGAACTCCTATTATATAGCCCATTATCTGAGGTAGACCCTGCTTGGCCTACTTCTAGGATATGTACACTCTTCTGAATCCTCTCACCACCCTTCATGTAAAGGGGAGAAGTTTACCAAGGAGGAGACCCTCAGTTATTCCCTTCTTCCATGGGTAAAATCCCAAGTCTCTTAACTCTAGGAGCTGGCACTTTATCCATAGTCGCCACAAGCTGTGATGAGCTAAACAATCCTAAACATTCCTACTTCTGATGACTGAACTTTCCTCTTAGATACTGCAAGAAAGGCCAGACACCTATTAGTCCTCTCCCAATTGAGTTTCAATGGAAAAAGAAAGTTACCACAATACAAGCCTGAGCAGGCTCAGCTGGAAATTTGACAAAGTTTCCTCACACTAGAAGCCTTATTAGTCTCAGCTGATCTCAGTGAAGCTAAAGAGTTGATCAACCCATGATGGATTCAGCATACGACCCCATGGTCTGAACATAGCAGCCTGTTAATCACTAGTTGAAATGGAAAAACAGTAATGACATAAATACCCTCTTCTTCCCAGTATGTGAGAAACACAGACATTCCCAATGGAGAGAGGTAAAAACCTAGAGACAGAAAAATACTACTTTTCCTTTCTTTCCCAACAGTGCAATCCTCCCATTTTCTTTTCCTATTTTTAGCTGCCTAGTTATCTGTTCACTTATCACAACCATTATACATGAATCTGAAATGAAAGCGTCACTGGGCTCTGGTCTTGCCACAGAAAGAATTAGATACACCCCTTCTAATAGCTGTGAGAATAAACAAAAATCCATCCAAAAGAAAGGCTCTCATGTGGATACCAAATCAAAATGTTGGTTTTGATTGTATGTGTTTCCAGAAACAGCCATTCATTGCTTTGCTATTTTATTATAACACAGAAGAGAATGGTCACTTTCCAAAAAGTATTTTAATAGTTTTAAATATTTAAAAATCACACCACTCTTCAATTAATGCATCACTTTACATAGGTATTTCTTTTTCAAGCAGAATAGTCCTTGCAATCAGCATCCTACCCCCACCATAAAGTAGTCTTCATTGTCCTCTCCTGAGCTTTTCAGTTTCAGCAGAAGTTTGTAGCATCCACGGCGCTTTACGTTAGTTGATTCTTATCTCTAAGACAAACTGTTCTATGGGAATAGTTAACCACAGGAAATTTTTCAAAATCAGATAGGATATGTCTACACTTACAATTTAATTCAAATTAATGAGGATCAATTGGAATTAATTAAATGCATGGCCACACTGGTTTCATTAATTCAGATTAAAGAATGCCTTTGTTTGAACCCCTGAAAGCTAACTTTGAAGTTATAAACCTGGTTGAACTTTGACGTTGTGGTTAATTCAAACTCATTAGTTCGAATTATCCCAATGTAGCCACGTTAATTCAAACTGTTAGTTCTAATTAGCCACAGCTTGATTTTCTCTATGCAATAGCACCCCCTACCTAATTCAAACTAGGAAGTCCTGTGCATGGACATGCTAGTTTAAATTAGGGTTTCTAGTGTGGGTATGGAGAACAATTGATCACAGTCTTCTTTACAATAGTACTTAGAATACTGGAAGATATCTTTACTCAGGACTAAAAATATCTAGTTTTTTTCAACCTTTCCTGATACATCAGGATTCTAAACCTTTTATCATTTTTGCTGCTTTCCTCTGAACTCTCTCCAATTTATCCACAATTTTCCTAAACTGTAGTGCATAGAACTGGACATCCTACTCCAGCTTAGACCTCACTGGTACCAAATATAGCCCGACACTTACCTACCATGCCTTGCATACAACCTGCTTATTAACATACCCCACAATGTTTGATGTTTCCCTTCTGCAGTCTGGACTGGTGTGCTATTGTGGCCCCCCCCCCCCCCGATTCCCCTCTCCTGGGCCCAAGTTACCCTGCCTTGCTAGGTGAACCCCTACTCCTGGGTCAGCTCATGCCAGCCATGTATGTGTAATCAGTCTTCTAGGGAGTGGAAATGACATTTATGGAATGGTCCCCCAACAAGCACACCCAGCCCTCAGATGCAACACCAGGAACTTCTGCCTTGCACGGATCAGGATCCTTCCTGATCTCTGCAAGCTCATTTATACTCTGGTCCATCACTTTAAAAATAAACTGATATACATTAGCCCTTGCTCCAAGTCAGGCATTCATACTTCTATGAATCTACACTGCTTTAGTTTGATTAAAATTCAATTTTAAAGGAGTATACAGTGAATCAATGCAAACAGATAATTAATCAAAGAGTTTACCACAATCAAATAAAAGATAACTTGCACTCTACTAAAGATCACTGTTACAGTCCATTGCTGGCCTACCATGGCCTAAATATGATGGACTTCAGCCAGACTATGATCTGTGGGGTGGATATCATTCTTTAAGGTTGTTTGCAAGATGGAATCCTTGGCAAAAAGCTACCAACCAATTTAAAGTGCACTTTTTTTCTCTTTCTTCTTGCAGTGAGGTAGTTTTTTCCTCTCCAGCTGAGGCACTTAGTTTGCATTATTTTTGTTATACATACCTTAACCAGCTGTGTCAGGTACAGCTCTGGCCACCTGCCCCCACCTGAGCCACATGAAATGCATTTGAAAACATGTTATATATTTGTGTACATATATGATGTTGCAGGAAACATGCACTGTAACAATAATGTACAGCATGCCGCAAGTATTCAAAAACATCTTACATGGCGTACTTTGTGTTAAGCCACACAATCACATTGCAAGAGTGGACAAGAAAAATATACAGATCAAATTACAAGAGGGTGTGTGGGGGGGTGCAGTACGTTACACAATATTAGCCTTTTTCAACTGCATCACATCACTGTTGTCTCTCATTCAATTTGTAAGCCGCTATAATCCTCACATCCTTTTCTGCAGTACTTCTACTTAGTCAATTACTCCCATTTTGTACCTGTGCATTTGGGTTTTTTTCCCCTTCTCAAGCGCAGTAATTTTCACTTTTCTTTATTGAATTTAATATTATTGAAGTCATACCACTTCAATTTGCCACAGTCATTTTGAATTTCAAACCTGTCCTTCAAAGTCCTTGCAACTCCTCCCAGCTAGTTGTCATCTACAAATTTTATAAGCATATTCTCTACCCCATTATCCAAATTACTAATGAAAATATTGCATAATACTGGTCCCAGAACTGACATCTGCAGCACCCCTAGATACAGCCTCAGAAATATGACAGCAAAGCATTGATGATTACTCTGAGTATGATCTTTCTACCAGTTGTGCACTCGTCTTACAGCAATTTTATCTAAACCACATTTCTCTGATTTGCATTTAAAGATTTTATTAATACACTGATGACCCCTTCTACTGCCTATAATTACTGAAGGAGTAGTCCCAAATGTCCATTACCCATATTAAACATCAAAATCATAACTGGACCACCAGGACTGTTAAAGCTTTGGCTGAAATTAAATTGCCATATTTTGTAATGTATTTCAGTACTCAAGGAAGCAGATGGGCCCCTGGTGAGATTTTCACAAGTGCTCAGGAACCTAAATCCTATTGGGAGTTAGTGAGAGCAGCAGAAGTCAGGTTTCTAGATGCTCCTGAAAAGCCCATAAAAACAAGGTGAATAGATCTGCAAATGATTTACTAGCATTGAAATATTTTGTCACTTAGGTCTCATGTTATGACAGAACAAATGACATATCCTGCATATAATAAAAGAGAAAATTCTCTAAAGCTGCTATATAGTAATAGTCCCCCGAAGCCTGCATCCTGCATGATATTTTGCTCTCCTTTGAGCTAGTGAACATTCTCAGCTTGTACTGAAGTCAGTGGGAATGGAAGATGCTTAAGACACAGCAAGAGTGCTCAGAAACTTAGAGGCCTAAATGCCCAGCAAATTAGACTCTATTCCTACCATAAAGCAAAGAACCAGCAGACTCCCCCTTGCTATGTTAAGAAACATTAAACTGCAAAGAGGTAGAGGGTCATCTAAAGAGGCAGAGGAATGTTTACACTATGTCAGAGAATAGACTTGGGATTTCATCTGAGATATCTTGAGTCTTCACAAAAGATGGAGGGAACACCTGAGAAAATGAGCTGTTGAGATGTAGCTGGGCAGCAGTGGGGGGGGGGGGAGAAAGGGATGAGGGTGGATTTTGTTTTGATTGTATAAATCTCAGCAAATAGCTCATAACTTTGAAATTCACAAGATCTCATGGTTTTCAAGGTTAGTAGAGGGCCCCTGAATGGTTTTTTGTAGAAATCTACCCCAATACACACAGTAAAAATCAGAGGTCATAGAAAGAATGGCATATTTTACTATTACCCACTTGCAGTAAATGAGAATCCTGTTTCTTGAAGGATCCATGGCAAATTTTGACAAGATGATTGTGAAAATGTCTCTCTCTCTCTCACACACACACACACACACACACACACACACACACACACACACACACCCTTTCCTATGTTCCGTTAACAAAAAGGTATCCAAATACAGAATAAAAATATACAGAGGAAATAAGTTATAATAAAAATCCTCTGGACTGCATTTTATAACCAAATACCCTCTAGGTTCTGCTCCACTGTAGCCCATTTTTCTTGCCCTTTTGGTTCTTCCTCCCTGTAGAAAAGGGCTGGTATTGTATTCTGCACAGGTGCATAGAAAGGCTCCTAAAGAAAAACCCCAATGAACATAAGGCATAAACAAACTCAAGTGTGGTCTTCTCTGCAAGAAAATAGTTTAGCCAATGTGAAACTCCCTCCTTGTAATAAATTAGCTCCTAAAACGTATTCAAAAGCTAACCTTTGACCCCCATCTGTATTATTCTCATGACCACCAGTGGGAGATGAGGTTAAGTTGCTCAGTTCTTCTCACAAATCAGTGATGTCTCTAGCAAAAAGGAGGGACAAGAGGGAAGACAGAAAGAAAAAGAGGAGGGGTTGGAAAAATCAAATTTGCTTCTTCATTGAAACACAGGCTTAGTAAGTAAACCAAGGAGCCCCATGCCTTCACCGGCAGGCGTCCAATTTTACAACACATTTGTAAGTGTGCTGCTGTCTAAATACACTCAACAAACAGAGAAATTCCACACCATGGTTACAGCGAATGGGCCAGCAGTCTGCAGCCAGCTGCTGCAGGATTTTTTGGTGTTAGGTCTGCAAACTAAAACCATGGAAAGCAAATGAAAAGGCCACAACTGGCAGCTTGTTCTGGCTGCCTTACGTGTATGAGACTCATCTTCTGATTGAAAGCATATGAAGAAGGTTGAAGTGCTAAAAATAGACTAATTTGTTAAGTGGTAGATTCCATCTACCTGTGGTTGGCATATATTATGTTCATTTATACTCAAGACATCTCTCACCCATCTGTTTTGACATTTTTCACTCAGTGGATAATAATTTTTGTAATAATAAAAATTTGATGATGTAAGCAGGGTCTGAATGGACTCACCCCTGCTGAGCTGGTATGTGCATGCACAAAGTTGCCCTGCACAAGTGCTCAGCATGATGGGACTGCTTTGCCAAAATGATCCCTTTTTGGCTGGTGTTGGGTTACAAATCACTTTAGTCTTAAGTGCAGGGGCAACAATATGTTCCTGTTTTCCTTACTGCATGAGGAAAGGGCTGCAGAATTATGCCTATCCTGTTCTGATTGAAGGGTCAGTTTCATCTGAAGCAAACTGGTTATGCAAGGGGCTTGGACGCCAGAGCCTTGCGAAGGTTGTTTGGGGGTGGAAGGGGAGACACGGAGAGCCAGGAATTCCTGCCGGAATATGTGGGCTTTGCCTAAGAGCACCAGACATGGTTTAATTGCCCCTCCCAATGATTTTCTTGTTTTGTCAAGTGCTCACAAGAGTTGAACTTATCAACCGTGGAACAGCGCACTCCTGCCCAGCCTCAGCACTTAGATTCACATACTAAGAGCTGACAGTCACTGAGATCTGCAATCACTGAGAGCTGGGTGGAGTCCCAAGCCACAGCTGTCACAGTAGAAGCAGAAGGTGATGGTATTCAATAGATTGTCTGGCAGAGCAGTCTGAAGAATAACACACAGCCAACAGGGTGGCTGGCAAGGCAACCATGCAGCAGAGTGCCTTCTTACCTCATGCCCCGCGCATCCCCAACAAGGTTGGGAGGTGAACTCCACAGCTGCATTTCTAGGATCAGGACTGGCCCAGGCTACAGACAACACCTATGAGTGTGGTGTTATGAAGAGATGAGGACATTAAAGGAGCTTCTTGTTGCTGAACTTAAGAACCTAAAGCAAAAGAAAACTGCCCCATTTAGCCTGGGGTAGGTGTTTTGTTCATGGTTTTATGTATGTGAATCTTGCTTGCAACATTTTCCAGGTTAATGCTGGGTTACTTTCCCCCTTTTTAGTAAATATCTTCTCTCTGTACTCACTCTCTGTGCTTGCAAGAGGGGAAGTATTGCCTTTAGAAGTGCCTCACAGGTAGGGTTAAATTGCCCCAAGATACTGGGTGGGGCTTGAGTCAGTTTTGTGTTGTATTGTTGAAAGGAACCCTTAGATACTGGACCCAGCCCTTGCAGCTGGTGACTCTGACTAGCACAGGGGTTGCAATAATGTATATAGTTTCAAATAATCTTTTTCCTAATAACATCACAAATTCATCTGCCTCTGGCATCTCAGGAAGTCTTGTAGAAAACCCTAACATGTCATAATTGCTTCAAAAATCAGTCCAAGTAAAACTCACTGGAAAATATTTTACTAATCTGTATCTGTTTAGCATTAGATTTATTTTATTAGGCTATGCAGCATGTTGGACTACAAAAGAACCTGTTTTTATTTTGATTTGGAATACAAAAACTATCCTGTAGTTACAGTATCTCCTAACTGCCTGGCTGCTACTCAGCTGCTTCTGTATTTTGCCCTGGTAAGATTAGAAAAGGTAAAAATTCTGGTTGTCCAGGACAGACAATTATTTGGAACATATTGTTTGTAAAAGAAAAATCTCACGAGAGAATATTCATCCAAAGCACACTGCCAACTTTTAAGTCATCTACAATAAACCTAAGCTCTTTTATCTATGCGTTTATACTGCAGTGTATAGATTGGTTGGCAAATCATCACTAATGTATGCCAGCTTTTAACTGACACTTTTAAAAATCCCTTCAAACCCATGTTGAAACTCTTGGAGAAATCATTCTGCAGTTACCCCACAAAAATTTAATTTGTTCCTTCATCTCCTCCAAAATAAATTACTACTCCAAAGGTATTTACTGTACAAGATTTCTATTAATAAATGTATAATTAATTGAAGACAGTTTCAGAATAAAAACATACTAGAATAAGAGAGACAAGAAAGAGCTTTAAAGATAGTACATAATTTCCATTATGTTCCTTTTCAGCTTGTATATTTCATGAGAAAGCATCTCTACACAGCAAAAATTATCCAACCTGTAGACTTTAAGTATGGAGTTAATGGTAGCCCCAGAAAAGGTGCCACCTAAGGAAGATTTACACAAGATTTTGACAAAATAATTGAATTCCAGATGGTTAATTTTTTTTCTTATTTTATGTTCCCCAATTCTTTTCAGTTTTCCAATATAATCACCACAGCAGTTTTCTTAGTTACTCATCTGTGGAACTTCTTGAATTTTTGTGATAAAGTACATCTTTTACAGTGCAACATATAACTCGTAAGGACTATATCTTCTTCACCTATGAGTCAAAAATATTTTTTGTTAAAGCAAAATTATAACTAAATGCTAACATTTGTCATTTATCACATCAGGGTAATATTCTAAGAACTTCTGTTACAATTAGTAACCTAGCTGGCTGATACAAGGAATGCATTTTTCTTGGCATCAAAGTCATGTACTACTATCTAATAGTGATATTCAGGTATGCTTCTATTCCTTCTGCTTTGTAAACAAGTAGTATATACATTGTTCAGTGATGTAAATAGAAAATGTTGACTCCAATAGATAACTCTAACTTTTCCAAGAAAGCAAAGAAACATGGACATTATTGATCGCCATTAGCCATCACTGGTGCTGTCTTTGGGAACTGCTTATTGTCCGGTGACTTTAATAACAACCAAACACTGAATGAATTTGGAGTCTCAACATATTCCACATCCGTAATCCTCATTTCAATTCTCATATAATTGGTTTGCATGCAGCTGGGAAAGTTTCAAGTATCTCAGATACAAATCTAACCCAGATTGAAAGCTGTTTCTTTCTGATGGTTGTTTTGTGACCTATGTGAAATAAGT